>SCHK01411194.1:0-11619 GCA_004124795.1 Poropuntius huangchuchieni | reverse complement strand
GTAAGACCTTTGTTCATCTTCAGAACACAAATTAAAATATTAAGATAGATTTAATGAAATCCGAGAGCTTTCTGACCCTCCGCAGACAGAAATGCATCTACCACATTCAAGACCCAGAAAGGTAGTAAGGACATTGTTAGCGCCTGAAAATAGTCTCCAGCTTGCAAGGCACGCTCCCTGTGCAAGCAGTTGGTCATGTTGGTTATGTTTACGGAAGTTAGCCTATTTTCAGGCGTTGCGTAATATCATTGCGCCTGCTTGCGCCCATGGTACGGCAGCAAAGTTCCTTGATTATTATGCCGGAATGAGAGTACAGTTCCTAGCCATATCAGCCTAGAAAATCGCTTTTTTAAACTTATTTTACGTCGGTCCTAATACATGATGTTACTACAGAAGAGTCAATTTTTAAATAGGAAAAATATCAAAACTCTTTGGTCATTTCTGAGCGAGATGCTACTGGTCTAATCAGATTCAATGATCTATGCTAAGCTATGCTAAAAGTGCTACTGCTAGACCCGGAGATCTGCTGAATGGATTCGAAAAAGGTCAAACTCAACTGTTTAATTGTTGTGGAGTTGGAAAAAGAGCCTATTTTCAAAAATAGTGGAGTGTTCCTTCAAATACATCTATCAACATTAAACAATAAATCTATGAACTGGATATCTAAAAAAATATTGTCACTCAGCAATTATATCTGCAATATTATGCAGTATTACCCCCTTTTGTAATGAAAAGAAATATCAGTAGGCAAGTCAAGTGATCCCTGCAATTCAAGTCATGTATGTTAATTTGCTCCCTGCAGCCTCAATCCACAAATTAATTCTGACTCATTGTTTTAGAATTCTCATCAACTCAATTTCAAAAATTAGAATTTCATTTGATTCCCAATTCTAGAGCATTAATATCCCTTGACACACTATGAATTCTAATAACAATCCTAAAATAAAAAAAGAAACAAACACACACACAAGGAATTAACCCCAGACCTGGTAAACACACAAGAGGGAAAAAAGCAAACACTTCTATTATGGACTATTATGGTGTTGGTCAATCATGTAGAAGCATAAAGCTCAGGGTTGTCTCTTTCATCCTCTCCTCTCCTGAACACACAACCACATTACCATTCTTCCCAGATCAGCCTTATCACAGCTAAACACATAGAAACAGGATACCACCCAGCTCCAACGGGCCTGTAATTGGCTTGTTAGATCATGAGGATCATCACTCACTTTCATGGTGGCTAGAACAGTACAGGAGAGAGAGGGGGGGAAAACAGAAAACAGGTAGAGCACTGAGCTATTGCTCTTTGAATGGATAATCTCCTGATGCACATTAAAAGGAATTAGGAAAAAAAAGTAAAGGAAAGACAAGGAAACCATTTCATTGAAGTTCCAACTTTGCCTCAGATGTTACTCCAAAAATTCCTTACGAAAAAATTTGATGATGGTTGTCATGCAGTAAGGATATATAGCTATAAATATGGATCAGCTCAGATCATTTGGCCTTGGCTGAATTTGATTTGAGCTCATGACGAAATATTTGGCTTTTTACTGCAAAGCCTAAGACATTTTAAGAGTCCATCTAAACCTTTGGATTAGGAGATCCACATGAAGAAGGAGATTTAAATCTCCATTTATACAAATAAAATACTGAAGAGATCTTATTTGTTGTTTTTCTTTCCTCTTAAAGCTTTCCAAGTCAATAGAAAAGAAAACACAGTAAAAAGGGAAAGGGAATATATTTCACAAAGTTCTGGGAGCAAAATCTCTCTCCAAATGAAGACTATGCCTCAGTAGCATAACTCAGAGTGCATAATCTCATTAAAAAGATTTTTATGATAACACAGTTTAGAACAACTATGCAGAGAGACTTAAGCAGCTCTCTGGGGAAACTCGTTTACATTTTCAGTCTCACTCTAAAACAGGAAACTAGTTATTTTCCTAAAAGGTCATTTCACTGTTTTTTTTTTTTGTTTTTTTTTGGAGGTGTGCTGAGAAGCCCTACTGCGTAGACACAGTATCATGTCACCATTTAAATTCAACACATCAATACTGCTAATATTCAAAAGGAAAACAAACTTTTAAGCGAATAGATTCCCCCTAAATTAAAGTCAATACTAATTACGTAATTCCATGTAATTCTTAGCAGATTAAATTTTCTTTCTTTCATAATATCACCAACTGCACCAAGATTTTTGACCAGTTTGCGCCTCTGAGGTTTTTTTTTTCCCCCTATACAAGTATGAGCTCCACATAACATACTATATAAGCCAAAAAAGCATGATGTATCAAATACATCACACACACATATATATTTTTTTTTCATTTTGTTTGAAGGTTCGATTAACTGTTCAATTCCCCAAAAATATGATTTTTCATACAATTATTTTATATATCAGGCTTTACATGGTTAAAGTACCATGAAAGTGAGACGTGATTTGTTTGCTCTATTACAAATATTCCTACTGCCATATGTCTTTTTAAGTCATACAATAGCTTTGTATGAAGAAAAAGGAATATACATTAAGCTATTATATGAACAGAACACTTAGAATATAGTACATACATCATATCAATCACTTTTATAGTGCTTTTTGTCTGTTCTGGAGCTGGGTTGTATAAAACATTATATACTTTTGTTGTATAAGACAGCAGCTCAATAAGAATGCATGTAAATTAACAATGACCAACAGCATCTATTCCAAAACATGATGGTATATGCTTACTCATTAAAACAAAGAGTCTCATTAGCTTTGTGACCACAGAAATCTTACAGAGCATTTCTCATAGGGGGTGTTTATGACCCTTAAAAACCACAAACACATTCTACTAGGACAGATAGAGCGAGAGACAGAGAGAGTAAGCATCCAGCATGCTAGTAAAATGATGCCGTATAAATCTTTGCACTCTCCCTCTCACAGCTTGGATTTAAATTTTTCATGACGGAGGTGTGCTAGAATGGACTGATCGCCAATTGCTGGTCTGCACTCTACATTATTCACTAGCCCCTCTTATAGCTGACTTCATTTATGTTGACAAAGTACTTGAAGGGAGATTCTTGTCTTCCAGTACTTCCCAGATTTCCTGTGTTTCTGTCCACCGCACTCTCCAAGAGACAGACGCTGACAGAGCTCTTCCATTTCATCACTGAATCATTCATAAAGCATTGGTGGCGGCCAAGAACCAAACCCTACTATAATCACAAACACATGTACACGGATATATTGCCTGCTCATAATCTATGATATGTGGACCTGTCGTTTTTGTCCCTTACCCGACCCTTGACTGCACACGAATGCGTATTAAACTGAAATCAGTCTATCAAATTTGATGCCAGCAGTCAGTGCTCAGTCAGTTGCAGTTCTGTTTAAAGGGACAGTTCACTCAAAAATGAAATTCACCCTCATGTCATTCCAAACCAGTATGACTTTCACTCTTATCTTCCATTGTGTTCTACATAAGAAAGACATGTTTTGAAAAATGTCTGTGGTTTTTGTCCATACACTGGAAGTCAAAATGGTTCCATGTTCTGACCATTATTACATGAACCAAAAAATTTTTTTTAATATCTGTATGATTTTCATTTGTATGTGAAACACTTAGAAAGATATATAATATATAATATTGCAGTTGTGTTTGTTCATATAATGAAAGTCAAAATGATCATGTTGTTTCGGACCCCATTGTATGGACCAAAAAACCTCTTTAAAATATAAACAGAAGCAAGAAAGTGATACAGGTTTGTAACATCATGAATCTAAACTATCACTTCAAGCACAGAATTATTTTAGATGTTATACACAGCACTGATGTTCTTTTCCAGTCAGCAGAGAGCACGCACTGCCCTTCCCAGATATCCTCCCTGTGGCAATGAAGTCAGAGGCTGAGAGGACGGGTCTTACCTCTGCCATGGGCACTCCCTCCGGGGGACGGCAATGCAGCACAATCATGCCCTTGATTGGCACTTCCTTCCCTTGAGGATCCTGCTCGAAGTTCTTGCGGAGGTCTGTTTGAAAAGATAAGAGGCAGCTGTCACAGCGGGCAGAGTCCGAGCCGATATTTGGCCTATCTATGCCAATCGCTTTCATCACTCTGTATCCTGCTCTCTCTACGCCCCCTGCCCTTCGTTTTGGCAACCTTGGAAAGGCAGGGCAAGAGAGCAGAAGAGTGCAGGCATTCTCAACAGTGCTCTGGCCATCTGCTAGAGTTGCAGGTGTCATGGGTTCAGTTCATTTGGACAGTTCTGCCTCATCCCCACTGTGCTTGTACAGCAACGGATTATTCTTTTCTTCTGCGCACTGCAAATTCTTTCAATTTGAAGAAAGAAAGAAATACAAAATGTCCAAAAATGGTCCAGCTTCAGGTAGGACAAAAACAACATTCCCTGTATTAAAGTGGAATAAAAAAAGCTGTTATTTGATAGCAAATACTAATGATAAAATAATAAAACTTAGTAATAACTTGATAATGAATGCTAATTATAATAATAATAATAATAGCAAATGCTAATCAAAAATCAAGCTGTCAATAGACTAGGAAAAGTATTTACTTAATACTTTTTTTGCCAATAATATTATTAATCCAAACTTTTAATATGCTCTTCAGATTTTCTGAAATGTTAGCTTTTTTCTAAATGCTGAAAGAGAAGGAAAAGTTCAGATAATTTAAAAAGTTTATGTAAAAAGAGAGATATTTTTGAAGCCCATGACCCCAAATATGATGATCCCATTGTGAGGGACTCTTTTAGTAAAATATAAGGACAGCTATATACAGCTATAAGACCCATTGACACCCTTTGTAAATGTATAAAATATTTTCCCCTAAAATAATAATAATAATAAATTATCTAAATAAAATTATTAACATATTATATGGATAATTTTTTTTGTTTAGAATAACTTTTTTTCTTGCACAGGTTTTAGGTACATATAAACCTTTAAAACATTATTATTATTATTATTATTATTTAACAATTAGGGCTTTTAATACATGAAAATAACATAAATAACCATAATACAATAAAATAACCAATAAATATTCTCATAATTTCCAAAAGCAGTCTTTTCAAATTTGATAATACAGTATTTTAATTTTGGTTTGACAGCCTTAAAAAGTACATTTTGTATTTTTTTTCTCACTTGCAGACCATCAGGGGTCCCTTGAGCTAGCATACTCACAGGCTATCCTCACTGTGGCCTTACGGCTCTTCGAGGTTCCTAGGTGACTCCAGGCTACACACAGGCACCAGTAGTCTTCTGGACCATGGAAATCCTCCACCTGCTGCCTGGTAACATTGATCTTCACTTCACGGATTTTCAGTCCTATATAGCAAGAAACACAAAGCATGAACATCTTCATCTGAATTCACTTCAGGTCAATGCCCATTAAGTATTGATTTTCAGTGCTTGGTCACTTCAGTCAGGGTCCTTAATGGCGATTGACTGTAAGAATATACAATGGGTGTCAGAAGGATGAAAGGGTACCAGAGATCAGTGAATTCTGAGAGTGAAGTTTAAAAATATCTTATGCATTGTTATTAAAAAAAAAATAAAAAATCATCTCCACGACCAGTAAAAAATTTAATGGCCTCGGGTTGCGTTTCCCTTCACGAGCTGCCCTACATAACTCCAGTTTCATGTCTCTCTGCTCCAAGTTTTTGAGTGCATTACTGATAAAAACCTTTTTTTTCTCTCCCTCTCCCAGGAGGTCCTTCCTTGTTGTCTGTGCCACAGATCGTTAGCAAGATGAAAATAGCTAGCTGAAGTTGCATTAGCCTAAAAGCACAAGAGCCAGAATAGCTTGTTACCCCTGAGGCTTCATTTAAGACAAATATCTTCAGATGAGATGGTCACAACCTTAACCTTTCAAACTCTCAAATCTATGATCATTAAAACTGTAGAGATGCAATTTAATGTTCCTTGATTTTCAAAATGTCTGGCTTCCCTGCTGTGAGCCTAAGTCACTTTTTGCAGGTTAGTTACATCAGTAAAGGAACTGGAAGCATTGTTAATCGGTTTTATCTTCTGTTTCTTCTGAACCTCTACTTTACAAACTTCAAGCAAAGCATACAAATATGAGGATTAGAAGCAATATGCAATATGTTGAGAACAATTCAGATTGTTTGCTCCTCCACTTGAACATCCTCTCAGACAAATACTCTGTAATCTGGATTGCTCCTGTACAGTGAGTCTCCTAACAACGATGCCAGGAACCACATCTGAACACTTTTACCAGATAAATATCAAATAAACCTGAAAGTGCCTGGTAACTATACAGGGATTATTATTGCAGCTCCAAGATAAAACGATGGCATGCATTTTATGTAAACAGATCAGTTCTAGAAGCCTCAGCTCATTTTAAAACTTTTTTTTTTTCTTGTGAGATTAGGATGAGCCCCATTGTGGTGGGGTAAACAGAAGAACTGATGCTGACACTGTATTCTGAATTTTGCTCTGGAAGATGGCTGCAAAGCCCAAACAAATGTTATAGTTCTTGTTTGAAAGAGTCCTGTTCTGTATCCTTAGTTTTACTCTCATAAACTATACAAGTGGACATTGTGGTTCTCCATAAAATCTACAATACTGTTTGAAAGTTTTGGGTAAGGTATGATTTTGTTGTTGCTGTTGTAAAAGAAATTAATATTTGTATTCAGAGAGTATTAAAAAACACTAAATTGATGTTTATATTGTTACAAAAGATTTCTATGTAAAACAAGTGTTTCTTATATTCTCAAAGTATCTTGTAGGAAAATAAATGCATAAAAGCTATTTTCCACATTGATAATAAGAAGTATTAGAATCAGCACATTTGAGTGATTTGATCATGTGACACTGAAGACTGTGTAATGACTGTTAAAAATTCAGCTGCCATTAAAGGAATAGATTACATTTTAAAATAAATTAAAATAGTTTTTTTTTTAAATTGCAATAATATTTCACAATATTACTGTATTTTGATATAGAAATGTAGCCATAGAAAATATATATATCTCACCTTAAAATTTTGAACACTTGTGTATTTCAATCCAATGAAGAGGACTTCAGATCTGATAAACCATAGTGTTATTGCTAAAGAGAAATTAAATTGTTACTGAGGCAGCTAAAACAATGCAAATTAGAAGGGACCTCTGCCTCTTTACCAGTGGCGTTTCGGCACATCTCAGGGTCACTTTGAACAGTTAGATGCTAGTGCAAGAATCATTATATGGTTGGTTGTTTTGGGAATAAATATTGCAATATTAATGGACCAGAATGGTTGACTAGTCTGTTAGACAACAAGAAATTTTTAAGAAAGAAATCTTTTTTTTTTCTTTTTTGGAAGAGATGCAGCCTTTCAGAGAGCATGCTGACAGTGTGCTGTGCTTCAGGGTTCAGTAACAGTAACTGTTGGACTGTCAGCGAACAGAAACCATCTCTGAACAGCCGTCTCTAGATCCATCCCTTTAAAACACCACTGCTCTAGCCATCAAAGCACCACTTTTACAAACAAATACACCACCAAAAAACTGAGACAATTACTGTTTGATTTTAATTGGGGGTTTTTACATGCTCAAATGATGGCTACTGCATTGTATATTGTTGTTTTTCAATGTCTCTTTTTTTTCCATTTTGTTGCTCCTTGGGGAAACAGCCACACAATTAATCAAGTTGTGTATTGATCCTTAACTGGTTTGGTAAATATATTGTCTGTGATGTATTGATCCGGAGATCCAGTATGTATACAGAGAATATTTGTTCATTCAAACTGCTATACAAGTAATTTTTTGAATAAAAATAAAATGTACTAAATCATTCTGTACAACAATTTAAATAACATATTTTAAAGATTAAAAAAAAAAAAGTCTTTCAATCAATTCAAGAGCACCTGAATTACAATGTCAATCATGGCCTGTCATAGTTATTAACATTTACAACATTAATTAAGAAATGTAATAAATATTTAAAAAACCAGGCATTTTTAAAATAAAAAAAACTGTCCTTTTGTGTTCCATAGAAGAAAGTCTTGCTTAGAAGCAAGAAATCTAGCAAATCCCTTAAAAAAAAAGCAACTAGTTAAATTTACATTTTTGAAATGATGTAGTTTAGTGCATTCCTAATTACTCTGTAGGTTTTCCAAAATTCACCTTCCGTCATTATGTGGTTAACAAAATAAAGTTTTGCTAATGATCACAAATCTTTAAAGACAAGAGCCTGCTGAGATGATGACACAAAATGAATGTTGTTCACACCACATACGGCACTTGTGTCTGCTTTAGTAGAATTGGATGTGATGCTACCCTTAATAAATGAGCAGCTCTCAGCCACTGCGGAAAGGAGTCATGGGAGAGCGGGAAGGCGAAACACTAACATCTCATTTAATCAAGTGCCTTCTTGAATTGGTTTTCTCCCAAAAATGAATGACACCGCAGAGAAAAAAGCAGACCAGAACAGCGTGGTGTATCCTGCCTGTCCCACAGGTTTATTGATCATGAAAGCAGACTGCCTTCGCTTCTGAGCTAACTCTACATGGTCCTGTTAGTCAGGGGTAAACAAAGCAAGACAGACGCCTGTGTTTCATGGACACTCTGAGAGACACAGACATTATTCATCATTCCCCAGCTGAGATGTTCCATCGACAGCATAGTGTGGGGGGTAAAATTCAGTGGCAGGCAAGAAAATCATGACTAATGACGGTGCATAATCCAGCCTGATAGATGAAAATATGAGTAATATGTTAATAGGAGGTCGTCTTTCTCTCTGTTAGAAAGTCAAATTTTATGCAGGAATAAATGACAGCTGACAGGTGATAGTCCTGAGAGACAAGACTGACACGCTTTCATCTGTCACATCATTTTTTACAAAGAAACTGTTGACAGCTGAAGTTGGAAAGTGGTCGTCACTTAAATTCACACATCTTTTCTTAAATTTCCATGGGTGGGCTCCCTCATTACTGGCAGGGGACCTGGAAATACAAGTAAAGGATAATCATTTCTTCAATGCACGTTTTGCCGTGGAGGCAATGAAGTGCATTTAAAATCCTTTAATGCACAGCAAGCTGTTGATTATCCCGCTTTTTCCATGGTCATTTGCCAAGTTATAGACGAGTTAAAACTAGTATTGCTCTTTGCAGCGCATTATTTGACCGGAAGTGTAAAAATGACAATTATTTTCGTCAGTCACAGTTTGTTAGCTCTAGCATTCTGCCCCCTTCAAATCAGACAGAGATGAAATAGTGCGGCAAGACCACATTTATTTGAATTATAGCATTCATTTCAATTAATTATCGATCGAGAGAGCTAGAGAGAGAGAGATGGCAGTTGTACGTGTGTTATCTGCATGCTGCGTGGGTCTCTCTACAAACAATTAATTACTTCAAAAACAGTGATTTTACCACCTTGTTGCTGAGGAATACAATGTAGCGATCTAGTATCTAGGCTATTTTATTAATAAAAATCGTGGGGAACTGTTGACAACAAGTTTGTGTGTGCGCAGCGCAATCTGCGATCTCTGACCTCTCTCTCTCTCTCTCTGTGTGTGATAGTGTGCATCAATTAAAACAGCACATTAATATGGAACGGTGATTAAACTGACTTTGAACTACCTGTGCATTAAATGAATGCATACCTGCTAGCCAATCAGATTCCAGTATTCAGACAGACCATGGAATAATGTTATTTTGATATCTGGCATCATACAATTATATCAATTATATCAAGATTGTTTGATTAGTGTGTATGCAAAACTAATATACACTGCAATCTATTACTCCAAATTTCTAATTCATCTGCAATTGACTGATTTCCTCAACCTACACTAACTTTTAAACTTTTAAGTGGGATCTGATTGTTATTGAAGGAAGATTCTTATTTTGAAAAATAACACTATTTGAATTAAGAATGCAAGTGATTTAAGCTGAATTTTCAAAAGCCATTACGCCAGTCTTTAGTGTCACATGATCCTTCTGAAATCATTCTAAAATTATGCATTTTCATGATTCTTTGATGAATAAAGTGGTCAAAAGAGAGTGTTTATTTGAAATCATAATCTTCTGAAAGTTTTAAGGCAATCTTTTAAAATGTCAAACATTATAAATGTCTTTTCTGTCTCTTTTGATCTTTTCATCAGTCATGTTTTCCCTGGAAATCAGGGAACTGTTGTCAATGCTTTGCTCTAGGAGTTGAACTACAGTAATTGCAGTCACCGCTAGTGGAATAGTGTGATTTCTACACTTCAGAATCACATTTGTCTTTTGGCAATGACCAAGATGATCAGAAGGATGGTTAACTATGTCAGTAACATAAAAAAAAAATGCAGCAGCAGATTTTGGGTCTTCTTGAAGCTTTATTTAGAGTTAGTTAATCCAGTCTGCCTCAGCTGCAACACGTGGCACTGCCATGACACAATTTAGGGGCCAGAAACTGACAGGACGCAGCAATCAATTGAAGCTTTGGCTCAACCAGTATTACGTCTACTAAGCAGATGCTTCTGCTCCTCTGTGTGCAACAGACTGCTAGAGGAAAGTCTTAAAAGAACTGAGTGAGCAGCAGCAAGACAATTGGTGTGCTCCATCAACAAGACATTAAGCATAAGTTGAAATAAATGCACCTCAGAAATCGGTGACACGTAGTTGTGACAGCCAAGAAAATGAAAAGCAGTACTCCAGAAAAATCACACTTTTAAGTTCACAATAGCTTCACATCAATCAGCAACATTTGCAAGTCCCTTTTAATGCGCTTTGATTTACACCGGTTCCTTTCGTAATACTTCACTAGCTTGACTTAAAGAAAGCTGCTTACATTACATGGCAGCAGCCACGGGGAATGACTTTAGTAGTATTTTAGTGTTTGAACAGACATAGAACAGAACACGGCACAGTGGAAACAGCGTAATGTTTCGTTCCACGTGATTCCTGCAAAGGCTTCCAGCAATTGATTTGCAGCTTTTGTCTCCCCTGCTGTAGCAGAGAGAGATTATTTCAGCACCATGGAGAGCGACAACCACTGGAGAACCAGCAAGTGGAGCTGCTGCAGTCATACAGTATTTTCTGTACTCCAAGTCAGATTTTCCAGCTTTTGCTTAAGTGAGAATTTGGACAAGACAGTAAATTCAATTAAAGTACTTGTAATAACTAACAGCAGCTTAACACCTAAACAACCACTGGAACTGAAAGTAAACAAGATTTTTACCTCATTATCCTTTTCCAGAATGACTGGATCTCAAAACAGTTTCAATTGTGACATAAGTGTGACATGCTATACTCTAAATTATGCTTGAGCCTAAACTTGAGCTTATATGAATTAACAGACATAAAATTGCACTTTTAGGGCTAGATTTACTAAACAGGGCAAATTAGCTTTAGAGCGCAATTCCATAAAAGTGTGTGTGTGATTTACACATTAAAGAAACACGGATGCAGCCAGATCATTTCCATAATGACCAGCGCAATCTACCAAGAGCAGCGCAAATTACCGCCTGCTTTAAGACATGCTTGTTTTGGGTGTTAAATAATGCCGCAAATACCAGTAATTTAACATGCATAAACGTTAGTAAATCTCATTGCTTGATTCATTTTAATACTCTCCTGCCATAAATTTTGCATCTTAAATGGAAATTCCCACAAATGCATATTCAATAAGGTCAGG
>SCHK01410967.1:347-25056 GCA_004124795.1 Poropuntius huangchuchieni | reverse complement strand
AGATAGATAGATAGATAGATAGATAGATAGATAGATCAAATCTTAACCAATTATCCAAAACCAACAGCTCTGGCTCTGAACAAATGATTTTATTGAACGCTGCCTGCTTAGTTCATTCAAACTCTGTGGAAGTCAAATTGCTTTAATGAACTAAATCCTTCTGCAGACAGAGAAAGAAAAACAAGCTCTAGCTGAAAAGGCAGGGGAAAAATCTCTGAAGCACTGGAAAAAAACTCATAAACTTAAGCATTTGCATTTCATGTTGTGTTCAAATATGAGCTTATGTAATGAACCAAATGTACTACTGTGAATACTAAAGGTGTCCCATCCAGCTCATACAGCCGAAGTGTATTTTGGACAAATAAATATATACATAAATATCAATATGAAAAATGACATTGTAGCAGTTGTCATTTTTGCATATCTACCATAATAAAACAAATGATTCATCACTGGCTGCCTTGTTCAAACTAAATTTATGTGCCATCTTGAAACTAATACATATCTGTAAATCATTTATGGAGGGTGATTTGTTTGATGAATCTGCCAGAGTAGAAAGTAATGAATCAATAATGCTTTATTAAGACAGCATAATGACTGAAATCAATCAAGTATTTGAAATAACCTAAAACAATACAAGAACACACATTTACAGTAATAAATTCTTCAAAGCTAAGCTGGAAAGACACTTGAGTGAAGAGGAAGCTACTGTTTTGTTACACTCAAAGTGAGCAGACATGCTGAAAATCACCTATCAAGCAGTCAAATGATCTCAACACATGATTACACACAAACACATATGTTCTCAGCATCTGAGAGGCTCTTTTCTACTCTGATCTCTCTCTCTGTCTGTCATTTCTTCAAGTAATCTTTTCACTCCAATAGTTTTCTGTTATCAGCTTTGCCCTCAATTTAATCTCCCCTCCTCTGTTGGAGTCTCTCATCATTTCAAAGTCAAACTCATTCGTCATTGCATTGATCTTGATGTGTGTGTGCGCGATGAGATGAGGTTATGTCATCTCAGTCATAATTATTTTTATTTAATTTTATTCTTGCCTTTTCACAAATGAACTTTTGTTATTTAAAATATTGAAAAAAAGAAAAACAAGTAATTTACACTGCAATAAAGTTATAAAAACAAAACAAAGAAAAAGAAAGAATACACAAATACAAATGTTAGTTATGATTTTCATGGGTGTAGAATTTAGTAGGGACGCTATGACATGTCATATGTCTATCCATCTATTATTCTGTCTATCGTTCTATATATTGCTTGTTCTATTGTTCATTCCATCCATCCAACTATGTGTCATTCTATTTTTCTATCTTTCCATCTCGCTTTCTGTCATAGTGACAATCGTTCTATATTTTGTTTGTTCTTCATTCCATCCATCCGTTTATCCTTCTGTCTGTCATTCTATCAATCTTTCTGTCTATAGTAACATAGTTAGATATCAGTACAGTCACTGTAAATGTAAGCAGTGGCACATATGATTAGAAATGATCAGTCGAACTCAGATTGAGGTTCAGATATCTGGCTGGCTGTCGTGGACAGCACAGTGTGTTGGCAGACACTCACTCCACACACACGCTGCTCGTTTGACCAAAACAACAGGACAAATGGAGGATAAAAACTAGTGAAACAGCAGAACAGATTCAGATAGGGAACTCAGCATCTCCCCAGGTCATCAATCACCCCTTATGGGGTTTAAATAAGTGACCTGTGGGTTACCAGGGCTGCAACTGCTTCTACCTCCCAACACGTTGGTCACTACTGCATAAGCTCATTTAAATACTGTAGTAGGTCAGTAGCACTTGCCTTATATATTGGCGTTCATATTGCCTCTTTTCTCCTTTGCTGCATCATTCTTGGCTTATTGCCTTGCTCTTATCTGCCTGTATCTCATGGATTTTAGCTTGCAGTCTCAGATAAGAACAGAGAAGCGTTAATCCACAGAAAGATAGCAGAGTGAGCGGGTGGAGAGGAAGATAACCTCAGGCCTTGAGCTCTAATTCTTCAGTAATTGGAGGACTACTGCGCTCTTAGCTGTTCTAATGCTAGCCGAAGCAAAGCCGTCTATGATCTCCACATACACCTCTAAGAACTAAGAGCTGGATTTTTCACGTCATAGATGCTGCAATAGAATGATGAAAAGATACAATATAGGCTAATGAAAACCTGCTTCCAATGGGCTGGTATCTACCGAGAAAAACAACAACTAGAAAAGCAAGAAAGTCTTGAGGTTTGAGGATGGATTGATGGATGGATGGATGGACAGATGGACGGACGGATAGATAGATTTTTCTTTTCTATTCTATTGTATTTTCTGTTCATTTCCGAGTTTAAATGAGATTTTCAGCATGGTCTCAGTCAGACCCTGATTTGTTGGATAAAATAATTTTATTTTTAGATAAATTGTGCTGAATTGGCTGTTCAGTGCATCAAAAATAGAAACAAGGAGTCCTTCAAATAAAGGCACGTTGCGAAGTGACGTGATTGGGAGCTTACAGCGTACTGTGCTTTCGTTTGGATGCATGTCAAAGAAAAGTCCCAGTTACCTCCATTTCTGTCAGCCTCACCGTGAGGGTCCTAATGGAGTCTCAGGAGCTTTTGTGCCACTGCTTGCAAAAGTAATCATATACAGGAGGCTGCGGACAGCCGCTTGTGTGAAGGGCTGAATGTAGGTGTAAGATTAGGCCCATATGTTTGAGTGTGTGTATAAAGAATAGTCTTATTCTAGAGCTATTGTATTGTATGTATGTGCGATGGTCGGTGGAAGACAGTGTTATCAGAGTGTTTGCTTTAGCACATCGGCTTTAGCTTTACAGAAGCTTTGTGTGACATAGGCACTTTGTTCCATCTGCTCCAATCATCAGGTTTTCTGAAAGAGCCATGATCTTACTGACAGAACAATCTTTTTATTGGTCTACACAGCAATGCAGAGCGCAATACAGTAGATCTGAGGTCCAGCGCTTAGCATAAAACTGTAACAGCAGTTTGGCATATCTGTAACAGCATATGATACATGATACAACACTATTTAAAGTCACACTTCCAACTCATGCAGTTCTGCACAAGTTGGAAATCTGACTTTATGGTAAGTCGTTATATTTCAAATTCCAATTCAGCATCCCATGGGTTGGCTAGAATCTAGATAATAATCATCAGTCTTAAATATTTAATTATTTTATGTTATGTCCTTATTTAAAATATTTTCTGGTTATTTTCATGTGTATGTGAGACTTAAGCATGGTCTCAGTTAAACCCCACATTCTTAGATAAGACCAGAGAGAGAGATTTGATCTAAACAAGCTAAATTTATGGTAGCCTACCATTGCTGTCAAAATGTATTGCTGATTTGATTTATGTTATTCACATACAATCTTGACAGACAGTTTTGAATATTTTTTTGTTTGTGTGTTTTTTTCCCAGTTGCATTTGTTTATAGTCAAAAGTTGTCAAGCAGGACTATCCCGTGCTTGGAATGGAACGCAGCAAAATTAGTGACGTTAACAACAAATATATTGTTCTGTCACAAATATCAAGAACATTTTGTTTCAGTCATTCCATTCAACTCCATAAGTTGACATTTCCAGGTTTTGATACTTGGTGTGATAAAAAACCACTTAAAGTCAGGTTTTTTAAAAGTATTTTCATCAGCAGTTTAATCTGGCCACAAAAGATGATTGAAGAAAATTAGCCATTTGAAACGCTTCAGTAATACGCTGTACTGACAGCTGACATCTACCAGCAGAATTCAATGAGGCTGTTGAGAACAACTTGCCAGTTAACACACGAAAGAGGTCAAAGCTGTCGAATATCAGAATGAATAATCATCTCATCTTGTTCAATGCATATACAGACATTTCTGTTGTTAAGATTGTTAGCAACTATTTAAAGGCAGACTATTACTCCCAAGCCTTCATTAAAATTGATTTTTAAATATTTAGCAGGGAGCATATTCTTATCATATTCAACAAGAAAGTCATTACCTCTGTTCCAAAGCCTAAAGCGGCAAGGTGCTTTGCTGTCCACTACATATGTAAGGCAGGTACTTTTTAAAATTTACATTGCAATGCAACAACAGTTGCTGCATATTTCTATATAGAGTTTAGTGTTAACATGTTGCTAAGCTTAAGCTCTAATAATGCATTTGGCAGAAGTTTAAACTATTAATAACAATTAATCACATCCAAAATAAGTGTTTGTGTATATATATGTGTGTACTGTGTAGTATATTATGCATGTATATATTTAAGAAAAATATGTTATGTCGTATACAGTAAATGTTTATACAGTACAGTACTGTATATGTTACATATATATATGTTGTATAATTTTTTCTGCCTTCTGTTAGGAATAGCCTTTACATGGAAAGCAGTGTGGCCTTAAAATGCTGTCTTTGTTCACTAGATGTCGGAACAGAACTAGAGAGTATAAAGACGTACAGATTTTGTGCAATTTTAATAAACAGGTAGCCATCCGGTTTGAAAAGACCAAGTAAGTACTCTCCGAGATGTTCTGCATTTGAGACAGATAGCAAACTTTACTCCCGCAGCCACTACAATCATTGTGGAAATGAACTCTGTTATGTTTGCAAATAGTTTGAGAATAGAATTTAAATCAATGTTACCAGAGACATTTATGTAGCCAAGTGCAAATTGAATGTGCATACTCAATCGAATAGCAGTTTGACTGATCAAGATGCATGAAGTGACTGAGTCTAAATACCCACACAAGAGCAGACATAAACAGAGATAGACCAGAGATTGTTGCTTTATTCTTTGGCTCTCTGCAGTGCAGTGGGTTTGTGATGAAGAGCTGTGATCAGTGGAAGCTGATTGAGCTGTGCTGGGTGTCTGAAATTGTTTTCCCCTCACAGATCTACTTTTACCCGTATCCTTTCAGCACGTCCCCCTTGTAATAAAAGGCCTTGGGTTCATTTTGAACCGCTTTATTGGGTTTCTTCTATAAATCTGTCAAATGGTTGCTTGTTTTATTCAGTATGTGTGTGTGTTGTAATATTTGGATATGTAGGTATGTGCCGAATCAGTGATTCAGATCTCAGTGCTTCGATTGATGTTTTTTACGGTCTGACTTTATCCAGTCGGTCTGCTTAAGAGAATATGCACAGATGATGTAAAGACACCTGTGTGGTTTTTACAGTAGCACTTAATAATGAGAAGAAAAAGCTTGTCAAGTTGCATTTTAGAAACCCGCTTATCAACATTCATCAAAAGAGTTTTACTTTTTAATATTCCGTGTTGTCGTTTTCAACCTTTCCTATTCCCGTCAGCATGAGTCACTCTCACAGACATGCTGTTTTCCTGAACGTCAGTGTGTTGTGCTCTTACACAAGCGAGCTCCTGCTCGTACACACAAACTGAGGTGCATTTTGGGTTATTTTTCTCCATTTAGGATGTTAAACCATACATCTTCTCAGTGGTGGCTGCACCGTTTGAACTCCACGCAAAATCTGAGCTTTGCAGTCGTATTTGGGATCTCCTCTGTGTGTAATGGCTTAACGTGACAGCTTGACTTCACTGAGGCTCAGAAAAACCACAGCATGCCTCCAGTATCTTGAGCATTAAAAATGCATTACGTCCTGCGATTTCACGTTTCGCTCGTAACAAAAGTATGGCCGTTTTTATTGCTAAATAAAAGCTGCAGACTAATGCATTGTTTCTTAGCTGTTCCAAAGGGTAGGCTATATGAATTTTGCAAAAGATGCTGTCAGTGCCGTTTCTCAGTCTACAGAAGAAAAAAAAAAGACAGATGAATTGGTTATGTGCAAGCATATGTGTGTGTGTGTGTGTGTATGTATATATATATATATATATATATATATATAGAGTTCATATGCAAAAGCTTCTAAGTGCCGTCTGAAATTTTCTTCTAAAATTGTCATTTTTATCAGGCTCCTTTGTTTATGTTCAGTTATTTTGCTTTAATAGCAATGAAAATAACCTTAAAGCAAAATAATTAAAGCAAAATAATTGAACACAGTAAAACAGTAAAAAAACAAACCCATGTATGTATGTATGTATAAAAACGTAAATGAATTTTAACTTTATAAAATAAACTTATTTCAGCTAATTGTCAAGAGACCGTTTCACATCTTTTAGTTTAACGTGAAAAAAAATATTGTTAAAAAGTAGGGCTGTCAATAGAATGACATTGTCATTAGTTAGTTTTTAGAAAGCAGAATGAAACAACACATCCCAAAGCAGCGTGATATTATACACAAGTTGTTTCCAAAACATCACAGAATATTTCATTTGTATGTTCAGAGTATGTTTTGTGCTGTTCTATTAAAGCTTGATCTATATGCCTTCAAAATAAACAAATAAATGAATGCGTGTAGTTTGTGCTTAGCTGTATTTTTATTTCACTTGCTGCAGTTCTTTTTGATGTCTAATTAATTTTGAGGCTCATTTGACCTGAGAATGTGCACATGCATCAGAAACACAAACGACAGGCTTGAGCGATAAAGGCTAAATTGTTTGCAGCAGGACAAGACTAAATTTCTATGTGTGGACCTGCTCTCCCCTGGCCCAATGAATAGGTTATACCTTATCGGGCCCCTTCATTACCTCATTTGTCCCTAAAGATAACTTTTCTTGGCTTCCACAAGCAGCGTTTGTTTTGGTGATGCTGCTTGCGGAAGCTAAACCTGAGAACATAATTCTTTTGTTTTAAGCAGCTGAATCCCTCATGCAAATGATTGTATATTTCAGCACTTTGGAAATCCATGATGGGTCGACAGCGTGTGAAATTAGCATTTCACGGAACATGGATGGCTCCCGTGTGCTTACGGGTACACAACAGCACCTTATTCACTTTAATTGTGATATTACATGCAGCTCTATTCTCCGTCAGGTTTATGCACTCTCTTTAGTCATCCGTGGCGTCTCGAAGAGCGGATTCCTGGCTCGTGTATCTGGAACAGGAGTGTGGTCCTCTCTCAGAGTTGATTAAAATGGCAGAATGGTTCTCTTGAGAGAAGCGGAGACAGGTGCCTTTATTCCGCACCATCCTGACCCCTCCTCTTTGCTCTGCTCCTGCATATGTGCATATTCACGCTCCTTTATTGCTTCATTCAGAGAGCTGTAAAGTTCCAGTGCTGTGGGATTCCCATACAGCTGTGCACTAAGTGACCCACAAGGCTTTGCTCTTGTTACTCTCTGAAATATCCAATTCATTACAACTGACACAACACTTTGCCCAGCGCCTGGGAAGAAGAAACTGTTCATGAGAAACGCTGAAATTCACATACAATTTCAACAGTCTTTTCCAAATCCTAGTGAGTTGCTTATCCATACAAGGGCTTTCAAACAAGGGCTGTTTCAGCAAAAAATAAATAAATAAATAAAAATTAAATAAAATACTATTATTTTTTTAAGTTGTGTATGTGTTTTTTTATTATATTTTTAATATATTAGAACTGAACTGTATTTGATATTATTAGTTTTACACTTGTTTCTAAAAGCTAATACACTAAAATGATTTTTCTATGTTGTAAAGAACAGATTATTGTAGTATATTTTACAAGTAATTTCTACATAAAGAAATCTTTCTTTTTAATATTTTGTGAGATTTACTAGCAATTGTTTCTACACCATTTTTAAGTGTGGAATTAAGTGTATTGACAGTGCTTTCTTTAACAATAAAACAATATTTTTAATTTATTTTTATTTATTTTTTTATTTTTAAGGCATATAAATCTAGCTTATCTAGTAATGGGAAAAAAGCAAACAATCTTAACATATGAAGGAAATATTCTCCATGTTTGAATCAGTACTGTCTGGGACATTTTGAAAACATCTCTACAATATTTAATTAATTCTTATATTTAAGGATATTTAGGGGATTCCTTACAATAGATTCATCATATTTCTCTTGGCATCAAAACCCCTGACCTGAACAGCATTTTAAGAAATATGAAAGAGTTGATGCACTTCTGAGGCATCATTATTATACCCTGATTTTGGACAAATATTTGTATGCTTAGATTATTGCATCCTTGACTCAGCAACATGCTGTCAGCAAACTATATTGAAGTCCTTCATGTTCCAGTCTTAAAAATGAAGGTGCTTCACGATGCCATAGAAGAACCTTTTTTGTCTAAATGGATCCATAAAGAACTTTTAACATCAGAAGAATCTTTCTATTTCACAAAAGGTTCTTTGTGCCGAAAGAAGGTTCTTCAGATAATAAAAAGATAAGAAAGAGATGGCTCTTTAAAGAACCGCTCACTGAACGGGTCTTTGTGGAACCAAAAATGGTTCTTCTGTGGCGTTTAAGAGTGTAAGTGCTAGATGTGTTGCTACCCATATAGAACATTTCAGATCACTCTCATATCAGGTTGGTAGACGCAGCCTATGTAGGCAGTATATGGCAAGGCAAGTTAGTAGGTGTAGAAACGGTGGTAATTTCTGTTACCTGATAGACTTTGGGTTCCTTGCGAGTGATGATATTCTAAAATATACAATGTTACTGTTTTTACTATTTAAGGAGTTTGGATTCCTTGCCACTGTCACCTTTGGCTTCTTCAATGGGAGTTTAAAAGAAATTTTGGTAACACTTTACTTAAAGCCTTTATGCATAAGGCATTATAAAGGGTTATTAAAAGCTATAATGCATTATAATTATTAATAAATGTGCATTGTAATATATTATATCTTATTTGTAAATAATTAAAAAAACATTTTAAAATGAACTGATAAGTGTATTAACAATTATTCATAAGATTGTACAATGCATTATGAGGTGCATTACAAGGCATGCAGTAATTAATGCATTAAAACTACTTTTATAATGCATTATACATAAAGGCAAGTAAAGTGTTACCGAAACTTAATATGCTGTATGTATTTGGCTGCAGTGACGCTATCGAATGAGATCAAAAGTTGAACTGAACTGATCTAGATGAATCAAATTTGCTTCATACTTGATTTTTTCAACCAAATTAAATCAACATTTAACAGACTTGAGCTGAATAACAACACTATTGCCTTTGGTTGAGCAAACTGAAATTGTTTCATAACTGATGAACTCTACACAGATTTAGAGTTGCTTTACAGCAGAATTCTCTTACAACTTCATCTCATATTTGAAGAAGTGAGTGAGTGTTTGAGATCATTCTAGATACATCGCACCTTTGTGCCTCAAGTAGTTTTTGCTGCGTCTAGTCTCATTGAATATATTGAATGCCTTTTCTCCTCTGCAAACTCACCCTCCCATCTTGTGCGAACGTAATCAATCAAAGCTCTAAACCGACTAGGAGTTCACTTGTGTCTTCACCCATCCCTAAGACAATTTCTTTTCATTTCAGAAAGAAACACCCTGCTTACTGGCTGAGATGTGCACACTTCCCCTGATGACCCCGGGCTAATTTCATAGGCTGGCAAGTCGCGACAAAACACGTGTGCTCGTTTCCGCGCCTCCACAGATGTGTCATTTACGAACAGTAATGTGATGCTCAATGACAGCCATGGCGGGACGGAGCATCTGCACTGCTCACGAGCTCCACGGGGCTTGAAGGAGATGTCTGTCACACTCACTATTAATGAGACTTTGTTTGTAAATGCTTCGTTCCTGCTAATTATTAGTACACACTCAGTGCTGCAGCTTCTCTCTGGAGCGCTACTGAACTAGATAATGAGTCTGTTTCGCTTTATGGCTTCCCAAAGCTACTTGTTGGATTAATAAGAATTCCAATTCCACAGCAACCTCTGAGAGATCTAGCAGAGGTCACGGGCAAGATTCTGGAAATAAAAAGCCATATTCCATAGCTGATTGCAGAATTGGAATTAGCTTGTTTAACAAATAGCATCTGAATGCGCTCATTAGAGAATTTGTACAGTGAGCGCGAGGTCTGCAGTGGAGCTGTGCTGATACAACAGTTCAGAGCGTTGCAGATTTATTTTTCACAATGATTAATTTATACACTGTGTATTGCCATGCACATGACAGTACAGCTAGTTTATTGATGACAGTAAGAAATGCCCGCTGTCATGTTTATCGTTGTACTTTTCCAGCCGAGCTCTGTCAGTAGCTCTGTTCCAAAACTTAGTGAGCTGCCGCTCTGCCTTCTGTCTACATAGGCGACTTCATTCACTGACAGCGATTCAGAATAACAATACAACCAGAAGTCATTTATTTTCAATTATTGCTGACAATTTGAAGTAACATGAACAGCAGTGACTGTTGGCAGAATTCAACTTTATGCAAATGTACAGTATGTGGCGACTTCTAAGAGGAATGCAGTAATGATTTCGTGATTTAGATTATGTGGGTGAAGTAGTCTTTCCATTTATAATAAATGGAACTGTTTTTTTTTTGTACTTTTATTGAATATATTTGAATATATATCTCTGCATTCACCACATTCACCATGTTGCCAGATTAATGCTGTCTATAGTGCAAACTGGCAAACTTTTTCCATTTATGCCATTCAAATGTAGCCATGTGTTTTGACTTAATTATATCATTGTGAGCACCATATACATCATTTTTCATTTCCATTGAAAGCTTTGGGGATGTTAAATAAATAAATAAATATATATACTGTATGCACAGTTATATGTCGGCATAATGCCACGAGGCTATCGCCGCCAACAGAATTCTTACAATCCCTAAACTTTTGTCTAGTACAGTCCATAAGGCAATATGATTGATTTCAAATTGCATACGTCCAAAGTGTCCTGTTGATATCCTGCCATTGAGATGAATGGGAACTCTAAGGGGCCATTCACACAGAAAACATTTTTCCATTCCACTGTGCTACTTTTCCATTGTTTTTCTACATAAACACATGCTAGACAGACATCTTTGACCACTGTGCTCATCTGCAACATCTCATGCTTGATATGGCATTCTAAAAACACGGTGCTAAAGTTAAAAGAAGTATTTTTATTTTTTTTTAAATGCATCTTGAGGCCACTGCTTGTGTTTCACATTTGCAAAAATGCATTGTTTGTGAATGGCCCCGAACAGATTCTTTAGCTTTCGTCGGGAGTTATAGATTGCCTTGAAGAAGGCAGGCACCTCACTAGGTTTTTGGATCAATGCTAGTGTGTTTATGGCTGAATCATATTGCACAATGTGAGTGACCATGATGAACTACTAGGCCTGATACCTGACTTTTATTCACACTATAACACACAGAATGTGATTTTGTTGAGTTACTCATTCATACCCTGAAGACTTCTGCGCTCTGTTCTGACCTCTTGCGTGATGCCTTGCAGCTTAAGAAAGAAGAATTATGCAGCTTTCTCTCTCTATTCTAACCCAGTTGTATATCTAAATTTGCCCCCTAGGGGGGTGTAGCAGCGTGATTAAACTTGGCTCAGCCTAAGCAAAGCACAGAGCAAGAGCTCTCCCTAACACTATCATTAGTAATGTTGATGCATGTTAACAGGAGACAGAGAAGAAAAATACTAGAGCTTATAATGATAATCTCTTATGGCTCCATGATGTAAAAATACTGGTCACATGAGATAAAGTGTGTATTTTTGATTTCAAATTTAATCTAGACTCAAAAAAAAAGTCTTAATTATTTATGACCTAAGGGAAAAGAGGAAAAATTTTATTAGTTGATTCAAGCCTTCAGAGTGGCATCCATATGTTGCAAAGCAAAGTTGCTGCAGGGCTTTTTAAGTTATATATAAAGAGGATATAGAAAATAGAATCTGCTAAGCTATAAATACCTTGCTTATATCTATGAATTATGATTTCATATAGGCTTTTTATTTAATCAAAACTACTGTAAAAACAGCAATATTGTAAAGTATTATTAAAATGTACAAAAACAGTTTTACAATAACAATTTATAGCATTCTTGCTGAATAAAAGTAATAATTATATATTTAATCAAATATTTAATTTTGATTAAAAGTTAAATAATTAAATGTGTTACATACTGTACCGTTTCTTTGTAGTTATTTTTTCTTAGCGTTTATTACTAGTAATTTCTTAATGGAAGTAGTTTCTATACCATTTATGTATATGTATATATATATATATATATATATATATATATAAACTAATATGCATATATCATAAAATATATATGAATGTTCATTTTTTGGTTGTTTGTCGTGGTTCCAACCCTGTTTTTTACACCCACAACTATGAAACTGTGGTATACTCTTGTGTATGCCATAAATATCAGATCTCAGATCTTTGAGTGACTGTAAATATGAGGTTTGGACTTGGACTGATATGAAGTATCCTGGATGTCTCTGCTGGTAGCATCAGGGTTTTAAAAATGTGTAGATGTACTGCATGCTAGCACAGATTTTGTTCTGCTTCTATATTGAGAACATTAGATCCTGAGCTTGCTGAGGCATGAGTGAGCAGCTGCAGTGTGTTTCCTGCGTGTGCGGGGGGTTTATTTTTGAGAGCAGGGCATCACTTTGCTTCAGCTTACATTTCCCAAATAATTTGACTGAGGGTGGTGCGACGTTTGAGCCGAACGGCTCTTTTACTCAGAACAAGATTTTTATTTTTACGTTGTCTGGGCTGACTTCAAGACATATGTAGTTTAACGCCGCTTGTTTTGATCTATTTCCTGCATCTGTTTCCAGGCTACCTGCTTATTTAGAAGGGGGTCTGACTGTGTAGGTGCCGACGTGGGGTTTCATTAAATCTGCTGCGCAGAGCCAGCTTGCAGACTGATAGCGTGGACTGCATTAGTTTGGTTACAGTGAGTATACAAAGACACTTTATTTGTGAGTGAGTCTCTGTCTCAGACCTGAGAACTGCTCCAACATCCACATCTAAATCATCTAATTGGTCTGCCATGACTACAAATGACTACGTTGACCTTGAAGTGGTTTCTAACTCATACACACGCACACACTGCTATCGCTTCCCTCTCTCACACACATTTTCAGGCCTCTGCTCAGTTCATTTTGTGATTGTCACATGGATCTCCTGGGGCTGCCTGCTGATCTACTGTGCACAAGGTGTGGATGTGCACTGTGAATCGTAGATGGTGGTATAGAGCCTTGTGGTAACAGTAAGCCACAAACAGTTACAGTATGGTAGCTATATGGTTTAAAATGGATCAGAATCATCTCCATCTGACCCAGAGTCATGTGCACAGAGAGACGGATTTCTGATTCTAAAGGAATATTCTGGGTTCATTTCTGTTGATTACCACACACATATTCTATCATGTTATTAAAAAAAAAAAACACACATCTGTTAGCTTGCAATGAAAATGAATAAGGCCAATTTTGGAGTGATTTAGAAGCTGAAATATAACATTTGTAATCTTGAGATTTGTATATTTGAACTGCATATAGATGTATATAACATTTACAAATGTATACAATTTTGACTCTGCATCATTTACTTTAAAAAATGAAAATAAAAAAGTGTGACTGCAGCTATTAGCTTACAATGGAAATGAATAGGACACATTTTTGAGTGATTTAAAAGCGTAAATGTAAAGTTAAATAATTTTAAGANTTTTTGAGTGATTTAAAAGCGTAAATGTAAAGTTAAATAATCTTAAGATTTATATATTTAAAGTTTCAGTTCATTTTCATTCCAGTTTTAATATGATGCATATTCATCAGTCATACATAAATGAAACGGGTAAGATTTTTGTAATAGTACTATAATCTGAATGTGTTTTAAATACACAAAAACAATATGTTTGTATAATCATCAATCATCAATTAGTATAATCACATTTTAAAAATCTTTATTTAAATAAAATCAAATAAAAATAGCTAATAATAATCTATGCTCAGATTTTTTAAGTGCAGAAATTTTACCTGTTTCATTTACAGTATAAGGCTAACTTACAGTACGTGCATCTCATTATTGTTTAAGTAAATGTATGCAAATTTTATATGCAATTCAGTTGCATAAATATTAAACATAGGCCTAAATAGTTTTTTTTTTTTTAAATGTATTGCTTAAGCTGTAAAGTTATTTAAATCATTTTACAGTTGTTCAAGGGTTTATACCAGTGCATTGTCATGATGAAGCTGTAAAATGGCATATGACGCTACATACAAAATGTTACTAAGCATTTTTTTTTTTGCACACTAAATTTATAGCATGCATATTGTTCATATCTTAAGGCTTTACTATTGGAACATTGAGCATTTTAAAGTTTAAAGACTGGCCCCGTTTGCTTCCATTATGCTTTAAGTGCTTCACTGTAACCTTTTGCTTAATTTTTTTAACAAAATAAGGAACAAGTGCAGATTTTTTTGTAGGTTATCAATATTATGCCAAAAATGCTGTCCTTGTAGCATGTGGATCCTCTGTGTAAGTACATTTCTGCAGTGGTGGGCTGCATTCAGGTGGTGTGTTGTTACAGGGGTTTTTGTACATGAGCACTGGACTGCAGCCTCTCAGGTTACACTGAGCTCCGTTTAAGATGTTAACCGGTTACGTTACTAGAGAAGAGCACAGCCAGCCAGTGTTTGCACGTCTCTCTGTCTCTCTCTGTCACCACCCACATTAATTTCTAAAGAGGTGAAAGAAAAGACTCTTGCAGGCTGTTCACTTGCAGTGTCACAACCTGAGGCTGCATCGTGTTTATGAGAAACATTTAATTTACAACTCAGTGCATTCACAGCATGCATTGTGTTCTTATTTTGTACTGTATGTGTGAAACTGCCTATTTGTTCTTTTTATTTGGCTGGATGGGTATGAATCTGAATCTGGGGCATATTTCAAGCAAGAAAATATTAAGAAACTATATTTTATTATGTAGAAACTGAAGTGTATTTTAATGGATATTTAAGAGTTTTATTATTATCATTATTATTATTATTTATTTTTTGCATGACAATTAAGACCCACCTTTCTCCAAATTTAAAATACATTTTCAAAATTGTCATTATTGTTAATGATAATTATTGAGAAGCATGCCTAGATATAATATTTAATTATTTATTTATTTATTTATAATATACATAACTGCTTTTTCGTTTTTTTATTTATTTGAATAAATTAAATTACAACAAATACAAAAATGATATATAATTATGAAAAATGCATTTATTGTATTTATTCATTTACATGTTTAGAAACAGTGAGCGTCACTAAACTACAATGATTTATTATGAAAATATGTATTTTTAAATTAAACAAACAAGCAAACAAATAAATACCATTATTTCAAATGACTTTGAAATGTAAATATTTTAATTTGGGCATTTTCTTGATATTCACCATTAGTCCTATATGAACCTGCCGGACACACATCAAGATTTACCTGCCCTCACCTTTACTGACCAGGCAAATGAGATTATTACCTCATGAGCGAGAGAGGGGAGAGAGAGAAGGCGTGTGTGTGTGTGTGTGAGAGAGAGAGAGAGAGAGAGAGACAGAGGAGTCAGAAGGAAGGAGGCAGAGAAGGTTTAATGAGGTTTGTGTGAGGTGGGCTGCACTTTCACTGGAGCTGTTATGGTACTTTTTACCGTTACTTGAGGACTAACGAACACCGTCCTGCATCTGACCTGCTCTTGGACTTCACGCGCTGAAGGAGAATCAGAAAGAAGTAAAACCACCGTGGCTCTTGCGGTCCGTCCTCGTCAGAGAAAAAGACACACATACAGAGACTGATGCGGGGTTCGCTGCGTGGGTCTGTCCGGTGAGACTCCGCTTGGATTTTAAACCGACATGGTGGGTTAACGTTTGAGTGATACGGAGACCGTCCGGTAAATTTCTGACAGGAGCAATGAATGATTTTTACGCGCGGTGCGCGTGAGTGAAAACGCTCGCGTAACTGTTGCTGTGAACGGCCGTCTGCTGGAACATGAGGAGAGGAAATAACTGAAACAAACTGCGTGAGTAAGCAGTATTATGTGGATTTGAACAATTAATAATATGCTTTTATGGTCTAAGAACGTATCATTAGTTGATCTTTGTTTCTCTTGAGCATCAAAGTCCATTTGAAACGGATTAGATGAGAGATCTCTCTCTGTCACAATAAGCAATAACAGCATTTTTAAAAAAGAAGATTCAGCTCTTTTATTCATTTATCACTCATCTCCTCTTTAGATCCGCATTTGTAGCCCCTTGAATCCATCTGGGAGGGGAAAACATGACCGATTAATTTCTCCGTGAAGTTTTTTATTCATTCAAGTCATGTCTGGTAATATGAAGTCAAATGCGTCTCGACGTGATATTAATTTTAAGCATATGTGAGAGGTTTACTAGGCTATCTAATGGATTAAACTTTCCCGTTTCATTCACTCCCATCAACCACATCATTTAACCCATTTGTTTCCATTTTCTCATTGCAAAGACAGCACAGAACCTACATCTGTAGTGATTCATGGCGTGTGGAAGTGTTTTATGATGTAAGGGTACTATTGTATATTTATTAGTGTAGTATTATAGCAGGCTATATTTATTAGTATAGTATTAGTTTAAATATATATCCCCTGTCACCATTGCACCTCATGCCACCCCAAAAGCCTGCTTAATCTGTCCATTTTCACCATTTTAGGTTTATTTTTGGACTTGTTATAGACTGGCAGTTTCCTGTTAACTGCATGATCAACCAATCACAGAGACATGAGGCATTGCCCTTCTCTACTTCACTTGTATTTCACCATTAACACCTTCCATTCATTTGCGTTTTTAGTTGCTACTGGGCTTTTCCACTTTATTGACTTTATTATTACATTCCTGTTTTCCAGAATTTATCTGCTAAAAGGCTTGAATAATGAGTCAGTGATGTGCTGTTGGTGTAATGAATAGATCAGTGAGACAGGCGCTCAGTTGGCATCTGTGTTCAGCTGACACCATTGATATGGAGAGAAAGAGTGCATGTGTCTCTCTCTCTCTCCGTGTATGTGTGTGTGTGTGTGCGTGTGTGTGAGTGTGTATGTTAGGAGGAGGACTGGGGTGATCTCATGAGTTACCGTGCATGTTTCAGTCTAAAGTTTCGGTTTACAGAAGCTTCATTAGTTAGAGATGATACAGCCACCCTGTGCTTTATTAGGAGATCAAGATAATTAACGAGCTTTGAGATCAGTCAAAACTTTAACACACTGTGATTATGTTTGTATCTTGTAATGACGAAATACTGTGACATTGCGATTCCTTTCAGGCTTGTTATAGGAAATGTATCTCTCGTTTGAGACAATTAATGCAGGATTTAACTTTTTAACAGTAATTTGGTACAATGTTGTGTTGATTATATTTGAATCTTGTCATCCGAATAGCCTACTCGATTAAGTCTTAACTGGAGACCATACAATACGGCTCAAAAGATTTTAAAAAAAAAACGTTTTAAGTATCTTATGCTCACCAAGCTTGCATATATTTGATCAAAAAGTAAAAAAGTAATATTGTAAAATATTGTAGAACTGTTATCTATTTAAATAGATTTTAAAATGTAATTTTGGTTATTCTTGCAATGGTAAAGCTCAGTTTTCATGAAACGTTACTCCAGTCTACTGTGTCACACAATCCTTCAGAAATCATTTAAATATGCTAATTTGGTGCTCAGTTGTCAATCGTATTTGGTGCTTAATTACTAATAATGGTTCTTACTATTATCAATGTTAAAAACAATTGTGCTGTTTAATATTTTCGTGTAAACTGTAAAAATAATTTTTGTGTAAACGGATATTTTTTTTTCAAAATTTCAAGACGAACAGCATTTATTTAAAAAAAAAATTTTTGTAACAGTGTAAAAGTTTTTATTGCCAATTTGATCAATTAAATGCATCCTTGCTAAAAAAGTACTAAACTTACTGACCTTAAACTGTTACTTAAGCAATACTACACTGTAAAAAATAAAAGTTGACTTAACTTAAAAAAATTGAGGAAACCCGTTGCCTTAAAATGATCAAGTAAATATAATTTTAAAAAATAAGTTAAGTGAAAATTATATTTACTTGATCATTTTAAGGCAACGGGTTTCCTCAATTTTTTAAAGTTAAGTCAACTTTTCACTTTTTACAGTGTATATGTTCAACAACGATAAATATTTTTTATAAAAATGTTTTGTTATTTATGCAACAAAACTATTTTGAATATGTGTCTTTATTTGCTCATTGTCATATGACATCACTTAGTAAAAAAGACTGATGTAAGTCGCACAAGCCTAAAGAATATGCATTTCCGGTTCATTTCGAATTTGACCAAAAACTGGCTCGCCTTATGATTCAGTTCACTTACTTCAATAGCACAATTAAGTATAAACTCTTTTTTCAGATTCATTTGAAAAGTTACACACTATATTTGGATATTTTAGGGGTTATTCACACAACTTACGCAATGTTTTTCTCAAGGTGTTGCTTTAACTCAGTTATTCATCGCTGGGATTAGAGACCAATGAGGTTTTGCTTCTATGTGTGATGCTTTGCCCAGCACGACATACAAGACCGAAGTAAAGTTTGAAGGAATCTCTGTTTTCATCTTAACCAGTTTTCTGAAAGTTTTCTGAAAGTCTGTGGTTTGTCTCAGGAGGTGGTCTGTTGCTCAGCGCACTGGAAGTATTATGAGCATCAAACTGCTGTAAGCACTTCTGACCAGTGAAGCGCAGCAAATGGGAGCTGTACAGTGACATGGTTTAAAGGGCCCTAAGGCAATTACACGGAGGTCAAAGTCTTAGACATACACCTGACCTTCATTCGCTTTGTGTCTGAGTTGACCTTTGACCTTTTAATGCCTGTAATACAGCTTCAGGCGTCTTAGAACTGGCCAGAGGTCTTTTGACTACTAAGTGGGGAGAAGAGGATGATGAAGGTTGTGTTGTGTGTGAAATAGCAAGGACTTCATTTGTGCCTCGAGGTTGTTTGAACGTTTGGAGTATCAGCCTGTGTGGTATCTGGGTTTAGGCATGACTGTATTCATATGCACTGTGGACACCTTAGAGAACACATTTCAGCATTAGCTGTGGGTAGTGATGCCTGAAATGATTTCCATTCACACAGCCACGCAGACGGAGATGGAAGGAGAGAAAAGCTGTGAGGCAGAGACAGAGACAGAGAGAGAGAGAGAACAGCTGGAGAGAGACCAAGATGGACAGACGCACTGGAAGTAAGGTAGCATCTTGGGACAGAGGGAAAGATTTTAAGGAATACTTGAGCCAAAAATGAAACTTCTGTCTTCATTTACTCAGGCTTATGTTGTTACAGACCCCTATGACTTTATCTCTTCCAGGGAACACAAAGGAGGATTGTACTGGTTGCTCTTTTCCATTCCATTAGTGCCCATGGGGACTGAAGCTTTCAAGCTTCAAAAAGGATGCAAATGCACCATAGGAGTATCATAAAAGCGGTCCATAATAAGTAAATTGTTGATATAATGAATGCATACAACTTTTATTTTGAACCATCTTTTCCATGAAACAGCATTGCAATTTTACAGAGCCCAGAACATGACATATTATTAGAGTCTGATTTGTGATTGAATCAGACTGTTTTTGATTCTGTTAAAAGATCTTTCTCAAAAGAATGATTCATAAATCATACAGTACATCTATTTGAGCACTGATTTGGTGCTCAAAAAATGTTTCTCTCAGACATATAGTTCTCTCTTTTCTCTCATGTGCCATGGAGAGCTAGGGCACATTTTTAAATAAATATTGACTTAAAGTTTGTTTTGTTCCATATACGTAGTTTTACTTTTACATTTAAGCTTTTTGGAGAGAATTTTTTCCAAAGCGACTTACTGTACATTCCATTCTTGATTTCCTGGGAATCAAACCCACAACCTCAACATAGATACACTAAAATTATATTTTTTGATGATTATTGAACTGCGTTTTACAAGAAAATACTCTTGTGGTTTCAAGGATCTTGGAAAGTCATTAGGACCACTTTCATGATGCTTTTATGGTGCTTTTATATCCTTTTTGAAGATCGAAAGCCTCAGTCGCCCTTCCTTTGTGTTCCTCTGAAGACAAGACTGTCATATGGATTTATGTAACAGTGCAAGGGTGATTAAATGACGACAGAATTGTCATTTTTGGGTGAGCTATTCCATTAAAAGAAGCTGATCAGGAATGTAGAGGGTACTGTAGGAGTTGGCTGCAGTGCCAACTGTATGACTATAACTCCAATGATATTCTCCTCTCTTCCGTGTACATGGTCTCTGATGTGTGAAGGCCAGGCTGGATTTCTCCTGCATGCATCTTTACCTCAGTCAGCCTCTCTCAGCTGTCTGATTCATCTCTAATCAGCTTCTGCCCACTGGGAGTCCCCCGGGATGACAGCAGCAGGGGAGACCGCGAAAGCCAGAGGTTTAGAGCTCAGACAGAAAGGGAACAGTCGGAGAGGTCGAGAATCCAGACTTCGGGGCATAAAAGAGTGCTAATGTATCTGGTTGAGATGCTATAGTTTGCGGAGGCAGACAGGGGTTCAAAGAGCTATTTAGAAGAGAACTGAAGAGTTTGGAGGAACAAGATGAGTGTATAATGGTGTAGACACTAGTGCTTTTGCAGAGAATGGTTTAGAGTAGACGTGAGGTCTGAGGAGGTGAGAGTGAGATTCAGACTGCTGATGTTTGGGCAGATGGGATCATCTCAGGTACAGATGCTGTTTGGAGAGCTTCAGTAGGATATCGGACGGTCTGTTAATGCTTCTCTGTACACCCAGCTTATTAAACTGCAGAAATGAGCTCAAATATTGTTTCTAGATGGTAATTACTAGCATAACGAGAGTGTGTAACCTTTTTTTAAAACCAAAAATCACTGAGAATTCTGCTTTTCATTATAAATTATATTACCAGAATTTTTGAGTGAAAGTTGCATTGAACAATTTGTGACCCTCTCTGTGAAATCCAGGCTAAAGTCTCAGGCTAAAATCTAATTATGAGATAACACGCATCAGAGTTTGATTTCAACCATTAATTTCACTATGATTTTAATCTTTGACATGGTCTTACTCAGTACTTACTTAATATTCAAGATATCAGTGTTACATTTTCACAGAATGATTTTATGTAGAAAACAGTAAATCACACACACACACACACAAAGACTTTAACTGGGTTTTCACAGCCAGGGTCACATTTATATGAATTTTGTGATTTATTTATTGTTTGGTTAAATCCCTCTTTTCATTTGCATAGCTTTTCTTTGTTTTAAAATCCTAAAGCTTCCTGCTTATTTATAGGGTTAAAAAATGAGTCTCAGACTTTTGGATCCCACTTTTTATGATTAGGCCTACATCAATATTCATATGTACTCATATGTTAAGTGTACACACATTATTTTCATTTTTTAAATTGTTTTTCAATAGAAACAGGGAAAAAATACGCAGATTATTTCCATTTTTTAAATTGTATTTGAATAGAAAACTACACGTGCATTAGGACTTATTTATTAAACACGAGCAGAACAAATTACGTAAATTGTTTGTAAAACAGCTGGGCCATTAAATAGAATGTGCCAATTTACATACATATTTGCAAGTCCATTTTTTGTACAACGTTAAGAGATTTAGAAATATTTATGAGTCACAGAATATGAAGAATATGTTAATGCATATTTATTTAGATAACTATACTTTATGTATGAATTTCTTTGGAGAATAATGAGATTGCATTTTGTGTACAGATCTAGTTTATCAATTAACATGCTTTTCAGCATTCAATGGACAGTCGTGTCTTGTTGAAGAGACCAGCATGTATTTTATTTTAGATGCAGGTGTGCTGGTATCTCTATAAGAAGAAAAATAGAAAAAAGTCCTCATTTTCTCACCCTCATCTCATTCCCAAACCTGTATGACTTTTTCTTCTTTTTGAAAAATGTCTTCTTTTTTCGAGTGTAGTTTGTGCAGTACAGATTTGAAATGACATAAGGTTGGGTAAATGATAATAGAATTTTTATTTGTGTGTGATCTATCTCTTTAAGTAGCTTTACCAACAAGACAGAACCATACTTGGATTCACTAGCACTCACCAACGTAACCAGGTGAAAATACAAACTGCTCTTTTCAGCAGGGTGCACGTTTTGCTACTTCTGTGCATATATTTCCCACTTCTACATGGCAAACTGAATGATTTATAGAGGTTCGCCAAAGCCAAATGCACTGGGCAGAGGTGCATTTTCATGTCTGACTAAGTGAAGCCTTATGACTGAACTTTCCCCTCAAATGTACAGCAGGTAGCCTTGTGTGCACTGAAAAGCATCAAATGACGTCCTCGGCAATAATGGCTTCAATATATTCATTCTCAGATTCCTGGAAAGACTTGACATTGCTGCCACAATGGTGAGTGCTCAGTTTAAAAAAACTGTGCATTTTGTGTGCGAGTGAGAGGGTGAATGCCTCATCTCTCCACTCTAGGGATGATGTTTTTAGAAGCCTTTCAGAAGAGATGTTCTTGCACAAGCCATTAGTCCATCTAAAGGGTCAAACATTCAAACTCTCTCAGATGTGCCAGTTGCAATCACTGTTTTTCTAATAAGACAAGATGCACCATGGTGACTTTTTTCACCATGGCAGCTCATGCATTTGAGAGGTTTTCTCTGCAGTGCCAGATATTCTTACTCTAGTAGAGCATCAGTTCAGTTCCGTGGCGAAACGCCATGGTGTAGATAAGCAGATTTCAAGCATTCTGTCAGCTGTCTCCATGCTACCAGCTTTCTGCTTCTTGTAGTATAAGAAAGTTGCTTGGTGATGCCTACATCAATACTATAGCAACCAATATATCTGATTCAATCACTTCTCAAATAATGACAGTCAGCGCAGATAAAAGTGTGTCTGTCAGGACTGAAAGCAGTGTGAACAGAAAAAAACATTCTTTATTTGTTGAAAGGATATTCACATCAAATATGAATAATCTGTCATTATTTACTCACCCTCATATCATTCCCAACATGTATGATTTTTTTCTTTGGAACAAACAAAATCAATTTTTTAAGAATCTTCACATATTCCATCACTATAAAAGTATCATAAAACTTTTATACAGTATATGACTTTTTGATGAACACCTGCATAATCTCCATTACAGCTCTTTGTCACATTTGGTGCACGTTGGGGTTTTGTTGTGAGCCCCTCGAGAACCAATGTTGTCAACAACTTTTTCCTTTCAGTGTAGATTTAAGTGTTTACTGAGTTTGTTGGAAGTGTTTTTTTTCTAGATATAATCCGCTGAGTTGACACCAAGTCATATCAGCTTAAGCTGGTTTCTGAAACATGGTACCTAATTTGTTGCAGAATGAAAATCATCTGACAGTTATAGATTCAGTGTTTTGTTTTGATGTCTGAAAATGATGGGCTGGTTGATTAAAAAAAGAGCAAATTAAAGGAAACATTTATTTACTTCATATATGCAATTTATAAAACAGAGTAAGATATTGTGTGATCAGTGAGTATTCCCAAAGTGTATTATTTATATTAATACATAATGTATGAACCTTTTGTTAACATACATGTACTGCACGCATGGCCAAACTGTTAGAGCTGTTTTGACACCACTGCCTGATTTGCATTAGTAAATCGGCACTAAAACAATTCAGAACAAATGCTTTTTTGTTTTTTTTAATGTTAAATTTTGCTCTATAATATTAGTAGAGTTTGTATTGTATTGCATTGTTGTGCAACATTATTTGTGTGTTCAAGAGCAAAAAAAAAAATAATTTAACTGCCATTTTAACATAAAAAGTAAAAACTCTAACATAGAAATGTTTCAAAAGAGTCATACGACCCTTGAAATGCATCCATTGGACCTTTCATTGATCCACAGCTTGATGTGTTGTCCATGTTTTTAGAGTCTGAATGAGGTGCTGCTCTGGTCTGACCTTGACTCTGTTCACACTTGCTTTGAATGTGTTTTTAAACTAGTATGCTGTCCCCAGTTCACAAACCACAGCCATCCTGTCAATTACTTTAATATGGTTGTGCTATGACCTTGACTCATATTACAGCTATAATGTGTATATATAAATATAGCTTTTCTAGTGCTATTTCCCCTGGTTTGTTTGATGTTGTGACCTGGAGTGCAGAATGCTGGAAGGAGTTCTTAGTGGTGAAATAACAAAACCTACTGAAGTCAATTCACAGATCTTTACTTTTGATAGATCACCAATGCATGTAGTATTTTTTAAAGATATAGATCACACAGACTCCAATGTGTTTAGACAGTAGTGTAGATTTCATAATAAAACAGTTTTGGTGACCATTGACTTTCACTTCCACAAAAAAAATAGCAGGACTAATATTATCTTTGGAGGTGTTTGATTTGGTTTGAAGTCTCCTAGTATATTGCAGAGGATAATGGCTGGTTAGCTATGATTTGTTTTAAAGGTGTGAAGTTATCAACAGCAGATCGTTTACATTTTTACACACTTGTCGCTATAAATAGGTTTCATTAATATTGCTACATCTGTGTACATCTCCTCAGGTGCTGCCTTGTTTGTGTGACACACACTTATACGCATTTCAACAAGTTGAAAATTCCAGCATACAGTAACACATCTATGTGCTTGACTACCATCACAGGTGCTTTGGAACTTGTCTGAGTCTTTGACATGGGTTAATCACTGGAGTCATTAGTGTTTGGACCCCTGACGTCCTCTGATTACATCTCACGCTGGGTAATGAATTGCACTGCTGTCTTTGGCAGCGTTCACTCTTTTTGGTTCACCTCAGCACTCTAGTCAGATAAAAATTGAATAGAAGATGAGCGAGAGGGTTAAAGGTGCTGTATGTAGGATTTTAACTCTACTAAAGCATAAAAATACCATAATATGTTTGCAGAAACATA
>SCHK01410960.1:0-11834 GCA_004124795.1 Poropuntius huangchuchieni | reverse complement strand
CCCATAGGCTTACTTCCACGTTCAGGAAAAAGGTGGATAAGGCTTTTTGGTAACTCTGAGCCAATGTGAATTATTTTGCAGGATTAACTTGGCAGGATGATGTCACCCAATCAATGATTAAGAAAGAGCTTAGCAAAGTTCCGAAGATCCCACTTTCTTCTGGGATAAAGAATGGCCCATTCACAGAGTAACTCTTACTTCTGTCATCTAATCACTTTTCTCTCATTTTCCTTTTTATTTCACTGCATTGATTTCTTTCTGAATCTCTCCATTATCAAAGGTCTCAGAGCGGCTCTACAAACCAGCTCAAACCCAAAACGGTGCAGCCCTATATGGACTACATGATTGTTGATCCACCTCAGTCATCTCTCCATATGCAGGGCCTGGATCCTTATAGTTACCAGCGAGTGAGAGCCCAAACACAAAGCCCCTTTGTTACACTGCACTGATTGTAGTTTGCAGCATTGGTCTACAACTGCTTCTCTTTAATTTCCAGCATCATGTCTTTCTGCTTACAGTATGGTTACCAAGATGAAGAAGAGCGTTCTTTGAACCTGGTGGAGGGAGGGAGGTACCCACCGGCCTCCTCTCGCATTAGGGGAAATTCACCACTTCCTCCATCTCTGGATAAAGATGATCAGCTTCTGCAGGATCTAATGACTCTCCTCCTTTCTTCACCTGCACAGCCCACATCACGTCATCGTGTGGCAGCACCTCACTCCACCTCATCTTTTTTCCAGGATCTGGACTTCCCGCTTGACTACAAGGACTATAACAAGGACTTCTTTTCCCAGGACGGAAAGATCAATAGCCAACAGGAGCAAAAGAAAGGTCCTCAGAAGTATGGAGTGTTTTCTGGGCACAGTGGTGAGATAGTGTTAATGTTTTTCATTTCAAAAATGTGTTTCTACAAAGTATTTACATATTTTGGCAATTACTTCTGAACTCTGACCCCAGGACCCACTCAGCAGAGCCTAAATGAACTGCTCCTGCAACATGGATTTGATCTAAACCATCTGAACCCTGAAGAGATGGAGCGTCTCTTCACTGTCCTTCAGCTCCTCCAAAATGAACCAACAAACAATCAGAGAAAACGTGAGCACCCTGAGATTTCACTTTTTATAGCATATCAGTATACAACTTCAAGATATACTAACCATATAGTTGGAGCTCGAAAAATATGTAAAGTCATAACTGTTTGATTTCCTTCATTCAGCTGAAACAAAGGATTCCTCTGTGTCTCCAAAAGTGGTGAGCATCAATTTTTTTTTGCTGTTTTGAAGTGATTTAAGGCTGGACTACACTACCTGACNGTCTCCAAAAGTGGTGAGCATCAATTTTTTTTTGCTGTTTTAAAGTGATTTAAGGCTGGACTACACTACCTGACTTAAATTCTGATTCGATTTTAAAAACACTAGACATCATACTTGCTGACTTGTAAATTGTTACAAAGAAAAAACTGGACATCCCACCCTAAAATGGCAGAGGATCATGTACTACCAGATTCAGTTCATTCCGAAAACAATAAACTCTGCTGGGAGACACATGACAAATCAAAACAAAATATCCTAACATTGGCTTAAAATATCAAACATGGACTGGATGGAATCATAGCCTGAAGCTAAAAACTGGAGTCTGTGCCCAACATACACTATGCAATTTACTATCAAATCTGTCAGCTCTGCAGACTGGCTTCACAATGTCCAAACTGTAAAAAAAAAAAAAAAAAAAAAAGATGTATAAATGAGTATTCCAGCCTTTAGTAATATTTAGTAATTTAGTAAAGGTTTGGTTGATCTCAATAGTAATGCTGTATATTACCTGCAGGGGGCAGCAACTGTTAACCAAAAATATTATGAACATAAATATATTATATGAGGAAAACATGAGCCATGATTATGTGTGATTTGTTTTGTAGGTCTTTTATCTTTTAGGCCTCTTAGCCAACATTAGTTTATCTCTGAACATGGTATTTTAGCTGCTTCAGTACTGTTGCAGCATGATATCCTTTCCTCACCCTTTCAGCCCTGTCACATCAATGAACATGGTTGGTTAGAAAATAAACACACTGCTTTATGGCCCTCTCAAAAGCATTTTAAAGACAATAAGAGAGAAAAGACCAGAGACTGTAGATTAAATAAAGACTAAAGATTTACATTTTACAAAAAAATTCTATTTCGTTTTTCTGCTTGAAAATTTCACGTTTAATTCAATGTGTTAATTGCTATTTCTTTTCTACATCTATTTTTTTTTCAGTGTACATCATACATGGAACTAATTATTATCTATAGGCAGTTAACATGACATGGCATGTCTTATGTGCTCTAGCAGATGAAGATTACGGAGGGGGAGATGACCCATGTGGTGGAGCAGGCTTCTGCCCCAGCTGCAAATTCCTCCTTCAATTCTCCACTCAACCCCGGGCCCGAAACCTCCCCCAAGGGTTCTCAAGGGGCCTCCCAGGATAACTCCATTCCAATAGGTGCTAGTGCACTAGGGCCTTCATCTCTCAAGCAAGAGGATGGACGACTTGGAAAGGGACCTTTGAGTGTGAAACCAGTAAAGAATGAAACCAAGTTAAAGGAGGAATTCGGATACATTGTCACCAATCAGAGGTACAAATAACAGTTTAGACTGTTGGGTGTTAGTCTGTGTGGGTGTTCCTTTTGTCTAAAAGTAAAGTAGTCATATGGTATTTGTTTTCAAAACACTACATTAACGAAGGACCTGGGGGCACACGTCAAACTGGCTATTCAGTGGAGAGTCTGTTGTTTGTTGTTTTTGTGAGTTCTGTGTTAGTTTGTGCTTGTGAAAGTGTGTGTGTGCGTGTATGTGGGCGTATGAATGTGTATGTGTCTCTACAGCCTTCTCACTCTGTCCGATGGGGTTCATCTACTGAAGACCCTTGCTGAGAGGATCCATCTCACCACTGGCTCTTTCATCAATATCAGGTAGGCCTAGGTTTAGAGCAGGGAGGTGGAAACAGCTGAGTAGAGCCCAGATTTTGCTTTGGTGGTGGGCCTTGATTAGATCTTGAAAGTATACTAACCCGTAAGCTTTATTTAATTCACAAAGCTTGCAAATGCATTTACTAACACATAATTTGAAGACGGAAAGGCAGAGGCAAGCTGTTTAACCTAACTTAGTTTAACCAATTGTCTATTTATTTGACATATCAATGCAAACAGTCTTGATTGCTGTTTGTTGATGTGGTTAGGAAGCAAATGCTAATCCCACTAACCCTTTTTACTAAATTAAACTGTGGTGAGCTGGAACCTTGATCCATTGTCCTTGGAGGACAGAGGGGGATGGCTAAGAGGGAAAGAATGAGAGAGAAAAGGCAATGGAATGAACTGACCTCAAAAGTGGATTTGCTACACTACTTTATTGCTTGGATCTAACACACATAACCAGGGTCTGAAATTAACACCTGCCAACCCGCAAAATGCGAATGAAAATCAACCGGGGTGGGTAAACTCACTAGCCAATTTGACAAGTTATGATTCATAAATTGTCATCACTTTGCATGCCATCGCTATCAGAGCCCTTCACCTTAGATGACCCTCCAAGACAAAGCTTAAAGGTGATTGCCCAATGGATGAGAAGAACCACAACATGGCATGCATTTACAATTTGAATGCGTGAGAATTCACAGAGAATTTGTTTCTATTTTATTTGAGTTGATATCTGCAAACAATGATTAACAGTTTTAAAATGGAAAGCCATTCAACGATTTAGAGTCAGATATATTAATACATATATTTAAGTCTAAACTTTTCTAATTTCTAATAGTCCAAATAGTAGTCAAATTGGCTGGTGAGTAAAAAAGTTAAATTCAAACCCTGTACATAATCATATGGGAAACTTGCATGTGATCAAAAATTCTGCTCTACAGTGTGGTTGGTCCAGCTGTCACTTTCCGGGTGCTCCCAAACAGCCAGAATTTAACTGCAAGTGAGGTGTCCGAAAAAGCCGGTAAGTAATGAAGACAATGTTTGTCTGTTAGTGATGTTTCTGAGACACAATAATGGCCCAAAATACTTACAAAGTAATGTAAAACTTAAAGACCTGATAGGCTTTGTACTGTTGTCTTGACTTAAATTGGACATTTGGGCATTACAGAGGGCTTTTTAAATAACAAATGGCTTTTATTTTGTATTACCACTGAGTTGCCACTAGTCAGAAGTAAGTGTTATCAGGGGGAGGAGCATTCTAATTCTGAAGAGTATTTGATTTGACAAAATGAGTGAGTGCAGCATGACTCATCAGCATTTTTGGTCTGTTTCTGGAAGAGAAAGCCTGTTTTTAAATATATATGAAAAATTAATTTTGACAGCATTTAGATTTACACTAACATATAGCTGTCCTCAAGACCTAGACTGAAAGTCACAAAACTGTCACGTCTGAATACATACACGTGTGGCCCACATCTGCTGAATTCTATATTAATGTACCAAGCCTATATAGGGCTAGTATAAATAATGTAAATATTAATTAAACATTGCTATATTTTATCATGTTGTGGTTACTGCAGCTTTTTAACAGCAATAAGCTACTTGAAGCTGTTCACTACAGTGATATTTACCACTATTTACTCATGATAAAATCACTGTAATGCAAAACCTCTTGTGGTTTATTGCTTTATTCAGCAGACTGGCAAAGAGTACATGTAAATGTCTTATTTGTATCAGCTTACAAAAACAATTATGTTGAGAAAACATTAGAATAAGCTGTCTGTGACTGTCTTCGCATTTATTGTTTCACATGCAGTGGCTCAAAAGAACCTTCTAGAATCAGAGACTGGTCTAAAGGTGCTTCAGGCAGGTGTTGGGGAGGTAAGGATGTGCAGAAACGTTAACTCTATGTCTTAACTTGTGTGCCAGTCGTCTAGTCCTTTCCCACGAAGTTCTGTCTCTTCTATGCTTGAGGAGGGAATATCTCACAAGACCCCTGACACCCACCCCCGTCTCATTTGCTTTGTTGCTATGACAACGACATCATACGTGTCAAACTGTCAGGCGCGTTCACGACTCTAAAGCGCGCGGCCGACTGGCATCCCAAATGCTTCTCCCCTCAGAACGCAACATTCCCGCGAAACATCACGATGTCCGTGCCAGGGCTGAGCTCCGTCACCGCTGTTCGTTTCCCCGCGAACTTAAACTTACCAGCCGTTACAGTTCCTAACAAAACTGAACGAATTTCAAATGTCAAACCGGCGGAAAAAAAGAGCTCTACGGTTATTGCACGTATAGATTTCTGCTCATCTTCGGCGGACCACCGGGCGCGAGCGCTTTCCATTCTCCATTAGTTTATTGATTTTTGGTGAGTTAAACTTTCTCTTTAACTTAATTAAATGTTACCTTGTATTAATGTTATCTTACATTATATTAAACATGTTTATTAATCGAACGGGGCGGTAAAAGAGCAAAGAAATATGCTTTTCATCCCGCGAATGAAATACCTACCTGTCATTTCAGTTCACTTGATTTCTTTGACAGCGTTTTTTGCTTAATAATCTCTTACAGACCACATATGGCGGGAAAAAATATAGATATATGAAAATGTGACCGTTTTTACCACATACTGTCTAACTCCTTGGTTTTCCCAGCATTCATTTTCCTCACCCTTCGAAGTCAGTGGTTTCAGGCTCATGAATCAGAATTGTAATAAATGAGTTTACTGGCCACCTCAAAGACGGGCCAGCCTGTTTTATTTGAATCTAGGAACCTGCAGTAGTCGTTAAACTGTTTTCCCTGAACTGCTCAGTGATTTGTTGAAATAAAGAACGCGCAATAAAAATGACCAATCAGAATGATTTGCACTCAGAATCTCCGCACAGACAGTGATGTCAGGTAAAGATGGTTGCTGTGGCGACAAGGTCAGTGCGGTGTGCACAGGAGTGATGATGTAATGCCCTGGCTCCTGTGTGGTGGTCTGCATCATTCCAGCAGAGGAACATTAGGGGAATCATATGTGTTCAAATGCCTTGTAATAAACGATTTATGTAGTCTTTTCCTCTGTTTTCTCTCATCAGTTCCTTGCTTTCAGTCTGTTGTCATTTTAATGGCCATGGCGCTTACATCAAACGTTGTGATGTTGCCATGGCAACCAGTGACCCCACTGAGATCATACTTCCAGACAGCAGGGTGGGATGGGTAGTCCTGTTTTAAATGTTCGTTTTTAATACTCGTTTTTCCTCATGGCCCCTCTTCACTTTTCCATTTCAAAATGTTACAGATGCACAGTCCTTTATGGTTCCTCTAGGACAGTAAATAGGGTTACATCTCTTGTTTGTATCTGTTAGTTTGATGGTAAAAACATTAATTGGGGCTATGGGATGTATTAATGATTTGTGATTCATATGTTTGTTTTCATCTCTCCGTTTTTCCAGAAGAACGATGGCCATGCGTTGCCAGTGGCAACACGTGTACGTGACAACACCCAGTGGGTGTTCCTCATGTTTGTGGGTGTGGCTTGTGTGGGTGGACTCCTGGTGGGGGCACTGACCATCGCCTGCCTGCGCACCCATGCCCGCCAGTTGGCCTCAGGGAAACTGGGACTTGGACCTGAAGCAGGAAATGTGACGCATTATGAGTACCAGGTTTGGAACTGTTTGGCATGCACACTGCATCACATCTCTGCAGTACAAACATTCTCTGCAACCAAGCTATTTTAATCCCAGCTGATTTTAGCAGCTTTGCTCGTGATGGCATGTTACTGTCGGACACTAATGTGATCAGATTTATTTGATTTGAGCATAAGCAAACGAGAGCAAATTGATAGCTGCAGTATTCAGTTAACCTAATTGCATATGCAGCATGTGCTGCAATTTGTCAATAGTCTTTTCTTAATTTCTCAGGATCTTTGTCGGCAGCACATGGCTGCTAAGTCCTCTCTTGGAAGGCAGGACTGCGGGGTCGGAGCTGCAGGTGGTGCCGGTCCAGGAGGAGGAGGAGGTGGTGGGGGAGGAACGGATACGTCAAGAGTCAGCAGTGTGTCATCACAGTTCAGTGATGCACCTCAGCCAAGCCCTAGTTCGCACAGCAGCACCCCCTCCTGGTGTGAGGAGCCAGCGCAGTCTAATATGGATATCTCTACGGGGCACATGATACTGGTAGACATGCAACCCCCTATTTACAGATGCAGGAAAAAAAGAACAGAAAAATGTGCTTCCAGTGCATAACGTTAAAGGCCCATTTACACCAAGAATGATAACTATAAAGTTAACTATATTAGCATCCAGAGCAATGGACTATAACATTGTGTTATAGTCAGATGTAGTCTGTTATAGGCATGCTGCTGTTTTTTAGTTTGGCACTTTAAATGCTTGTGCATTTGTGCATAAGGTTGAAGTGGATTCTCATTGGTTGTCAGTGTTTTATCTTTTATCAGCTGGAAAATAAAACTGAAAATGATTCCAGTTATATCGCTCCTCTGCTGTTGTTGTTATGTTTGTGGTGTGGACTTGCATACTCCCATTGAATTAGAACGATTATTAAAACTTTATAGGATAACACTTTATTTTAGATGTTACACATGTTACATGTACATAACATAGTAATAACAGTATAATTACAAGTAACAAATCCTAAACCAAACCCTTACCTTTACATTATAATAAGTAATTTTACTCAGTACTTGTTGTTTAAATGCACTGTAAAAATGTGTACACTGTACAAATGAAGTGTAACTGTTTGTAGTTATAGTCCTTGATGTGAACAGCCCTTCGTTTTTTCACTTTGTTTTAATGCTTTGAATATGAATTACCCTTCAGCTGCTTATACACATTCATATTTATGCCATGGTTTTACAAAGAATGTTTTGTTTCTGTTTTAATTTTGTTGGTTTATTAGCATGTGTTTTTGAAGTATCACATGAATGAGCAGCTGAGAAATCAGGGGTCTCTGTTTTGGTCTCTCTCATGCTCTCTAGGCATATATGGAGGATCATCTGAAGAATAAAGACCGTTTGCTCAAAGAGTGGGAGGCTCTGTGCTCCTACCAGGCAGAACCCAGCACCATCTCAGCTGCCCAGAGTGAAAGTAACGTCAAGAAGAACCGCTGCGCCGATGCCGTGCCCTGTGAGTAAGACCCCAATGCTCCCCTACCCCCCTGCTTGTCTTGAAACTCCTTCATTTTCTATGTAAGTGTGTCTGAAGGGTTATTGTCCACTTTCACTTTTTGGAAATTTTCTGTTTGAACACATTATTCACACTATTATTTATACTAAAAATGGCATTAAGTAATGCATACAGTAAGTACGCAAATTGGAACGTCACACAACCTGATTGACTTTTCCTATTTTCAATGAATTAGGTGTGTAACTGTCAGTTGTTTTTGCAGATGACCATTCTAGAGTGAAGCTGAAGGCTGAGATTAACCCCTCCAGGACAGATTACATCAACGCCAGCACCATTGTAAGTATGTGCACTTGATGGTCCTCTTTGCCCTGGACATCATCATGTGGCTTATTTCTTTAGAATCGGAAACATGACAGTTTGAAGAGCCTTTATTATGGTCTCTTTCCTGCTCTCAGTTGCTGAAATCTAAGCTAGAAATCTAAAGCTAGAAAGCCCTCCCTTTCCTTGCATCCCTTTCTGTTACCAAGGCGATAATCCATTTATTCCTCATAGACGTGCAAGGCTGCCACTGGTTTTGGAATCCCCCTCTCAGTGTTGCCATGGTTACATTGTATTGATCTCATTCAGGATGTGTAGGTCTGGAATCCCCTGCTGCTCTGTTGTAGTCGAGAGCGAGGGATCATCAATTAAGCCTTCATGCGCCTCGGATCACATTAATGGCCTGTTGTCGTGGTGATGAGCAGATCCAGGGTTAAGAGGGCTAAAGCACTGACCCCTGACCTTTTGTCTCCTATTGACCCTTTAGATCGAGCACGACCCCCGGATGCCTGCGTATATTGCCACCCAAGGTCCTCTCTCACACACCATCTCTGATTTCTGGCAGGTCAGTCACATGTGTGAATTTAATAGCAATGTAGTTATTTGATATCAAGTTGCTTGAAAAGTATACTTCCATTTGAAATTTTGGGGTCAATGAAATTCAGATTTTTTCAGTGATATTAATACTTTTATTCAACAAGGATACATTAAATTGATTTATAAACAACAGATAATTCTGAAAAAATTGTATCAAAAATATTCAGCTACACAACTGTTTTCATGGTTAATATTAATAATAACGATTGATTGAATAAGAATGATTTCTAAAAGATCATGTGACACTGAAGACTGTAGTAATGGCTGCAGAAAATTCAGCTTTGCAATTACAGAAGTAAAATATTTTTTAAATATCTTGATGCCACATATTTGTAGTGTATTTAGAAAATATTACATGTCCTATGTATGAATTAGTGCTTTTCTGTAAATACAGAGTGAATGGCATGTTTTGTAAGCCATGTGTATTGCACAGATGGTTTGGGAGAGCGGGTGTACAGTCATAGTGATGATGACGGCTCTGGTTGAGGACGGAGAAAAGCAGTGTGATCGCTATTGGCCCGATGAAGGCTCTTCTCTCTACCACATTTATGAGGTTTGTGTGAACTTGTGAATCTCATAAGATGTCCTGAGATGTTTGCTTTATGTAGTGTAAACTACATCAAATGTTATGTTCACCTTTAATTATGTCACTCAGGTGAACCTGGTGTCTGAGCATATCTGGTGTAATGACTTCCTGGTGCGGAGTTTCTACCTGAAGAACGTCCAAACCCAGGAAACTCGTACCCTCACTCAGTTCCACTTCCTGAGCTGGCCTGCACAAGGAATACCCACCTCCACACGGCCTCTGCTGGACTTCCGCAGGTACTGCGCATGCTTGAACACATAGTATGTATGTATTTCTATTTATATGTATTGTATTAAAATATATATTACTATTTACACATCTAGGCCCAGTAATCACCTGGCCATGATGTTTTGCTTTAATGGTAATTATTTGAGATAACCACAATTGTTGTGCAAATCTGAAGAGTGTCAGCAATACAGAAAGTGACTGCATCATAAGAGTAATAAAAGTATATAATAAAATGAGAACTTATATTATTGTAATTATTTCAATTTGTTATATATTTGTATTTTGTTAATTTACTATTGTACATTTACTATAAGTTGGGCTGGGTAATGTTCTTTTTTTAATATATATATTTTAAAATTTGGAATAGAATGTTTCCCCTGAGCAATAGTATTATTATTATTACTATTATTATAAAATGTTTACTCTAAGTCTGCTATAACTATTATACAGCTGGAAATGATACATTTTTCAAATTCAGGCTAAACATATGAGTAAACAAAGCTGTTTATGTGGTAAGTTTACATTGTAAGTGTCATGCACAAAAAAATGACTAAATAATTAGTTTCAATAAGCAAAAGTAATTGTACCCAAAATTCCATAATTGTGACAGCTCCATGTGTATGTCATTTCCACTTCAAGTTCTCCATTTGCTTTCTCTTTTCTTCTAGCTGCCATTACATGATGTCATTCCATCACTCTTCACTCTATTTCCTCCATTCTCTTCAGTCTCTTTACCACAGTCTCTTTGAACCTTTTACCCATTCTCTGTCTCTTTCTGAGAGCGATGGAGCGCAGTAGCGAGTATTGCACAGCTGTCTGTGTCATTTTTGTGGTTTGCAGCTAGTAGTCTGGTTCCAGTTGCATAGTCACAAAAATGAGCACAGACAGGTGTGGCTGCAGCAACGCTGATGAAACGCTCCATCGCCTAACTCCCCCCTCCCACTTTCTCTCTGCATGATTCTCTGTCGACCTCTTCATCTTCATCTCTTTTCATTTCCTTCTCTATGTCTTACATGTCATGCTTTTTGGTGTTGATGGTTGATGTTGCTTGTTTCTTACCACTCTTTGACTGTGGTATAACTCTGCTCTTTTTGATCTTTCTGGCTTTCTACTGTGAAGTGGTCCTGATGTTTTCCTCTGACCTCTGTGGGTCTCTACTCTACATAAACCTAGATTTTTACAGTGTTTGCAAGGCGACCACTGTATCGAAATTTCTCTCATCTTTATTCATTTTGTTTTTCACAAATATCTGCAATTATTTTAGTCTTAAACTACTCAATGTATACCACTCCTGGCACCATTTAAACTTTGTTTCATAGTTAATTGTAAGCTTTAGGTGTGCTGTGCTATCTGTCTGGAATTTTTGTATTGTCTGAGAAAAAAATCGAATTCCAAGCATTCGTCATCACCAATACTAATCACAATCATCATAATATTATACTAAAATAAATAATACCCAGAGCAACATATTTATATTTTTTGTATTTTCTGCCATCATAAATAAAGATCTCAATAATTGTAATACTAATATAAACACATAAATATTTTTTTTTAAACTTTAAAAATGAAAATGTCATCAGTACAAATCACAATCATCATTATACTAAAATAAGCATTTAATAATGAAGAATAAACATATATACACACACTGCTGTACAAAGGTTGGGGTAAACATTTTTAAAAGAAATTATATATTTTTTTATTTAGCAAGATGCATTCAATCGATCCACATTAAAGACTTTTACAATGTTACAAAAAATTCTGTTTCAAATAAATGCAGTTTTCATAATTTCTTCAAACAAGAGTTTTCAAACAAATATTAAGTAGCAAAACTGTTTTCATCATTGATAATAATAAGAAATGTTTCTTGAGCACCAGCATTTTAGAATAATTTTTAAAGAATCATGTGCTTTGCCATCACAGGCATAAATTACATTTTACATTACGTTACATTAATGCAAACAGAAAACAGTTTTCTAACTGTGTAATTGAGTAACTTTTTACTGTATCTTTCAAATCAAACCA
>SCHK01410886.1:0-14167 GCA_004124795.1 Poropuntius huangchuchieni | reverse complement strand
TTTTTTCAACAAGCTGTCCCAACAGCACATTAATATCCAAATGAGATACAGTGTATAGATTGTGTTTAATGGGAAGACCAATTTAGGGAAATTTTACACACATATTGCATAAAGCAAAATGGTATAGCAAATCATTCTGTTATATATTTCATAACATAGATGAAAATCATCCTTTTACAATTTTTGGCATAAAAAAATCCTGAAACCTAAAATAGTTTTTGCCTTTTCATGTCATTTTTTTTTTTTTTTTTTTTTTTNATAGATGAAAATCATCCTTTTACAATTTTTGGCATAAAAAATCCTGAAACCTAAAATTGTTTTTGCCTTTTTTTTTTGAAAAACTGAATCCTTGAGTCCTTTACACATTGCATAACATGAATAAATATTATTTTTCAAAAATATTTTTTTTCCTATTTTTTTCTTATGCTCTGACCAATGTAATGGCATTAGAACATACAAAATTCACAAAGCGTTTTTTTCTGGGTCTTAGGAGGATATGACATAGCCTATTTAAACTGATGTAAGTAGATAAAATGGGCCAAGACAAAATAGGCCTTTTCTTACAAGTATGTTATTTTAAATAAATAAATAAATAAATTTATTATAGAGACCATAAAGATATAAATGATGGTGTACTAACTTTAGATGTCCAACAGTTTATTTTTACACAAATTTTAAATTAAAGGTTGCAATGTTCATAAGTTAAATTAAAGGTTACATTTATACATCAGGCCTCTGTGAATTTGTTTTCCTCTCCTGCCCTAATTATGGCAACTGTTACAAATTCAGTGACTCAATATTAAATAACTAAAACACTCCAGGCTTAGCAGGTCTATTTTAACTGACTGAATCACTCTGTGTGTGGATTCACTGATAACGAACACAATGAGAGGATTTCTCTACGGATTTGGATACAAAGCTGTAGTTTCTGCTATTGCAATACTAAACTTTGTTTATTAACCTTTGCCCTGACCACAGAGTAGCTGTCAAAAATAAGACTACTTCGTTTGTCGGACACTTGACGTGAAGCACATAATAAATACCGTTCAGGACGACTCAAATTGTTGTATCCCATTTCCTTCTTCTTTTCTTTCAACAAAAACTAAGCTACCTGAAAATCCACCATTAAAATAGCATACAATCATTCATTTCTACAAAATCAAGTCGCGTTTGTATGTAAAAACAGCACAAACGTCACCGCTCTTGATTATTCCTTTACACGGGATTTGTAGTTTTTCCTTGTTTGATTTTAAGTAAACACAAATAGTGAGCATTGCAATAAGAAACTACATTACCCATAAGGCAACAGTGCAAGACGCTTAAGATTTAGGCCAGCGATAACAAAAAGGATTTGCAAGGAAACAAACTATGAAGTCCACTTGTTAGCTTTTGAATCTAACTAAGAACATGTGATATGATAGATGTGTTCTGCATTTAATTCTACGTTTTCATGGGAATAGGTAAATGTCTTACCTTTATGCGAGGCACTTTTACGTTCGACTGGCTCACAGTCCGTTACCCACTGATGTTGCCATGGCCGCGAAAAGACGCTGAATGACTGATGAATGAATGCATGTGTTGTGGGCGGAGTCTGGACAAATACAACTCAGCCTGCTTTATTATAACTTTATAAACTGACCGGGGCTAGTTGTCACACGGCTTATATCTAACTGAAAGGATAAGGTAACTTTAAGGTTTTTTTTATTTCAAATTTCAAATGAACTGTATTTTAAACAGTTAATTCCATAAATATTTAATTATTATTTTAGCTACAAATTATTGTTTGTAGCCACGACTATACAGAAAAATAAGTATTGATAAATATTCACTGCAGTAAAAATGTGACAACTAGCCCCGGTTTCTTCTATGAAATACCAGTTCAAAGAATGAACAATTCATGAGGATGAAAGAGGCTATTGGAAAGTTGTTTAGTGGTCTGCATATTTGGCCTTTATCATTAGACCTCAGACTAGACTTCATTTTTGATTGTGTTTAATTTGTAATTAAAAACATCTTTCTTTACTTTAGAATGCAGTTCGAATCTAAATAAAATCCATTCCGTCCGCAGTAGCAGAAGGACGGCAGTATATTAACCAGTGAAAATGCTCAAAGCTCAAAAATAAGGGCATGAGCATCAAGGCACGGATGGAGAGTTGTTGATCTATAATAATCTGATTGAAGCGTCATGGCCTGTATAAATATATGACAGTACCACACAATGACCATACGATGGCGCTGTATACCGCTGTAATATATGCAGTTTAACCAGATGAACAGCAGGCGGCTCGGATTAATCGAGATTTTCATCTGATGATACATTCATGTGTTCTTTTTAAGCCTCTGTGTTTGCCATGAAAAACACGAAGGGCTCAAAACCGACTGGTTGGTGAACTAAAACCATACATTCAAGCTACTGCCCAAATAATGACACATATCAATCAATATAATAAAATGTGGCTGATGATTTTGAAAAGAAAATCAATACAGCCATAAAGATAATTGAGCATGAAATCACTTTGTCTTGGGTAATAAAAATAGCTTTAAATTAGTAATAAAAATGTTGATACATGAAGCTCTTGTTAATGTGTTTACCTAAATAATTTATAATGTGATCTTTGACGTGAACAAGAGTAGACAAGACAAACCCATTAATCCTTCCTTTCACCTTCAGTATTAGAAGAGTTGTTAAATACAAAATGCATTTATCTAATCGTTACTAAAAAAAAATAATTTAAGATAAAAAATCCAATGAGTTTAATCCAATGAGTTCCTTTCAATTTTCCCAATTAAATCTAATGCTATGAAAAAAGTGAAAGTAACTTCTTTATTTAAAAAAAAAAAGTTTATTGACGTCAGAAGCATACCAGAACAAAACAATTACATTTTTTAATCATTTCTGCAATTACAGTGGTATTCAAAATACAGTAAAATAACTTTGATACGGCGATTTACTAATGATGATAATATTTGATCTGGAAAAAGAGTAAACAAACAAAAGTACATTAAGATATGAACTACAACCTCACATGAAACTAGGTTGTGTGCTGCGCACGTCTAAAACTCCACTGACCCCAAGACAATTTTACAACCCCCATTTTTTTTTTTTTTTTACTGTACCGGGCAAGGATAGTGGTGTTGGAACCATCTTAAAGAAATTAAACTAAGAACTAAATTAAGGGTTGGGGCATTCAGACAAACACAGATGACACTTCTGTAGTGTTAACTATACAAAAAAGGGAAAAAAAAAGAAACTGTACAGCTTAAAAACATATCATATACACAGCCTTATTTAATTTTTTTTTTCTTTCAGGTTTTTGTTTTTTTGTTTTTTTGATTTCTTTTACCCATTTTATGGCCTCAGTAAAGTGTACAGGGGGGTTAAATGCTTTATAGACAACAAGCTAAGCTCTAAATGTTATTTATCTACTCGTCATCGTCATCATCTTCCTCATCGTCATCCTCCTCCTCATCATCATCGTCTTCATCATCATCATCGTTAGCCTTCTCTGGCTTGGAAGGGGCTTTGGCTGCACCTCCTCCCACTTTGCCTTTAGAGCGATAGGCGGCAATGTCCTAAAAGAAAAATTCAATTTTTTTAGAAAGGAAACTTATTCATATAGCAAATTTAGAGAATACATCGATTGTTATTATGGTTGTTTTTCAGTAGATTTATCATTATCAGCATGATGCTCATTAGTTATGGCATCCTTTCCCACCTTCTCATACTTCTCCTTCAGCTTGGCTGCCTTCTTCTCATATGGCTGCTTCTCCTCAGATGATATTTTGTTCCACATCTCACCCAGTTTCTTGGCCACATCTCCAATAGTCAGACCAGGGGTCTCTTCCTTCACCTTGGGTCGGAACTCGGAGCAGAAAATGAAGAAAGCAGACCTTTGGTGGAACAGAGTATTAGAAAAAAATTATAAACCCCACATCATTCACAAATGCTAATACATATTCATGAACAATCGAGATGCTTACGGGGGTCTCTTAGGAGCATTGGGGTCCTTAAACCTCTTTTTCTTCTCGCCTTTGGGTGGAATGTAGTTTTTCATCTCCCTCTCGTAACGGACCTTGTCTTGTTTGGCCATATCTTCAAACTTCCCTTTTTCCTTGGCTGACATAGTCTGAGGAGGGGAAGGGGAAAAAAAATCATTATTTGGAAAAGAGGGAAAGGGCATTAACACAATGTAAACGAAAGGTGTGACTGACCTTCCATCGCTCGGAGCACTTTTTGGAAAACTCAGAGAAGTTGACCGTCGCCTCAGGGTGTTTCTTCTTATGCTCCTCTCGGCAGGTCTGGACAAAATATGCATAAGAGGACATTTTGCCTCTTGGTTTTGTTGGATCCTTCCCCATCTTTGCCTAATATTCTGAAATTGAATAAGAAAATACAATCATTAACTTAATTTTCAGTAAATTCTACTTCCCAAATATTTGACCCTGGACCACAAAACCAGTCTTAAGTGTACATTTTCCAAAATTTTGATTTATACATCATCTGAAAGCTGAATAAATAAGCTTTGCATTGATGTATGGTTTGTTAGGATCAGACAATATTTGGCCAAGATACAACTATTTGAAAATCTGGAATCTGAGGGTGCAAAAAAAATCTAAATATTGCCTTTAAAGTTGTCCAAATGAAGTCCTTAATAATGCATATTACTAATCAAAAATGAAGTTTTGATATATTTACGGTAAGAAATCTACAAAATATCTTCATGGAACATGATCTTTACTTAATATCCTAATTATTTTTGGCATAAAAGAAAAATCTATAATTTTGACCCAATGTATTTTATTTTTATTGCTACAAATATACCCGTGCAACTTAAGACTGGTTTTGTGGTCCAGTGTCACATATAATTGTGACATTGCTCTCTATACTATTTAGAATTAACTCGACAAGCAATTTTTTTTTCTTTTGACATTAACATGAACACCAACGATCTCTTTTAACAATTTAATTTGTCCTATATTTAACCTTAATATTCACAAGGCGCGCATTTGCGCATTGTTTATGTTCGCGACGAAAATGACGTTTTATTATGTAAACAAAACAATACAAATGACTTTCCATAATAGTGCTTTTAAAAATAAAAAGTCTTGTGCGCACTTTTGAAACCTTAAAAAGTTGTTCTAAATGCTCAAACTTTCCAAAACAGTATTTTTTCAAAGTTAAAAAAGGTCTAAAATGGTTTAAATAAGTTGGTTTATTAAAGTTCTTTTATGTGCCAAAGTACGCGCGACATAGTAAAACTTGTAAAATTTGTCAATAATCGAGTTCACTTTTGCCGTATTCTCCGTTGAAAAGAGCCCATTTCTCTCTATGTACCGTTCAAATAGCAATGGCGCACACTCTTGTCTCGCTGAAGGAAAGGAGGTCAACAACGACGGCAATATTTCTTCTTCCATTTTGTGAGAAAGCCTTCTTCATGAAAGAAAGTCCCCCTAAAATGTCTCCACCCGCCTTCCTGCTCGCTTTTGGACACGACAAACAAACGGCGCGGGTCGGTTTTCCTGACCGAAAATTGTTTCCTTCGCAAAAAGCCCAGTGCATTCGCCTGGTGTATAGTAATACATTGGGTCTGTGCTGTGCAGAGTTTGCTGTGGGCTCGCAATGGCCGCTTGTCTTCATGCACTAACACTGAGAATATGGCTCCTTCTCTTTGTGTCAGCGCTCAGCCATTACACTGCTTTGCAATAAGGGGGAGCCGCGCGACCGCATTACCTACCTCACTTCAACTCTCAATTTAACACCCTTCTCACGCACGGAAAAATGTCAAAATACGCTGGTTAGAACGACGAAAGATGGAATTTTTATTTTCCGCCGCGAAAAACGCGTACTTTGAGCTCGGCGGGGTAGAAAACACGATTTGAAAAAGTTGAAGCGAACTGCGCCTGCCTATGGCTCTGTGGATTTGCCTTGTTTCCTATGCGAGTACAGTCAGCCATTACAGTAAAGCGCAGCTCCTGAGGTGATTTTTTTTCGCCCGTATCTCTGTCATTTCAATATCACCGAGCGTACAAATCCACAAACATAACAACGGTGCTATGCTTTAATTTTTTCAGTAGTCTGCTTTTTTTCTTTCCTATCATTTCTCATAGTTCTTCTGACAGACATCCCTTGTAAAGCGCTGCAATGGCTGCTTGCTGGCACTATCACCGTCCATAGACCTTGTTTGTACGCAATTCTGTCACCTAGTTGTCCGCTTAACGTTACATTTCGAATAGACTGAATAAATTTATTTTTTCACATTTTCAGCCTTTCAACCCCTCGAATAAAACCCATTATTTTCCGTGCAATTTTAAGGCGTAACATCAAGACAAATGAAATTAAAAAGCTAAGGTTATTCTCATTTTCATTCTGAGGGGATAATACCCTAATTTTTAACGTTTCACAAAAATCCCCCCGCCGTTAAAATAGCTCTTTTACAAGCTAAATATCAATTCCGTATGGTTTCCTGTCCTTTTCTCGCAATTTTTGTACTTACCCCACACTTTGAAATGTCTACAAGCTGACACTTACCACTGTCTTGTCTGGATAGTGAATGTACTGCAATGGCTGTATGTGGATGTAATAGCCCTACGCAGTAGTCTGCTCTCTCAACCCTCTAGCATTACTCTCAATAGGGCTTCCACGCCATTGGCTGCCGCCACGGCGAACACTCCTGCGATTGGCTGAGCGCTTTCCATTGTCCTAATAACAGCCGGCCTGCGATTGGCTGCCTTTTGTGAAACGTCACGAGTGTTTTAAATGGCGGGTTAATACAAAATACAGAGTGTATGTGTGTGTTTCTTGTCTCAGCTTAAAGCAAAGGCTGTGTGTACTGTGTTGGCTGTAGTAGTACTGTGTTCTATGTGTTCCACGCGGAGTGCTGAATGAATGGGTGAGTCAATGTGTAGTGTCGGCGTTGCTGTGAGGTGCGAAACGCTGAATGAAAGAGTGCTGGGTCCGACTGACGCCACGCTTAGATCAAACACTATATGAACATCCAAGTCAGATTTTAACCAAAATATGCAATTATGAGCAATATTTATCGAAGTGGCTTAATCGGTGGGATTCGTTTTTGAGAATTAAATGTTGATTAATGACAACGTCTCGAGATGATTCGATGTGACACAACGTCAAATGAGCTTTTCTGCAGATTGTTACCGAGTCCTTGATTTGAATAATTAAATGGAAGGAGCCCAGGACAACTAAAGGTTTTTATTTTCTGGGTGTTAAATTAACAATCTCTAAAACATTAATCTCGATATCATAGCATCTAGATTAGTCCGACCACTGATAGATTTACTTAAATTTTATAATTACACTAGTAATTTTAGCAGATAAAATATCGATGGTATGGACTGGAATTAATGGTGCGCAATAGTTCTTATTATTTTGCTCTTGATATTTTTCAAAAATCTGTCTACCCATTTGTCTGTCTGTCTATCAATTTATCTGTCTATCTATCTATCTATATGTCTGTCTGTCATCTATCTATCATAGAAATAAAAAAGTGCCACAACATTGTGGTTATTGTTGCTCTGAAAAAGGCAGCGATATCTTAACATATGCATTACTATAATTAGGCCATAATTAGAAACCAAATTATTTTCATACATAAACACACACAAGAACCGGAGCCTATGCATGTTAATGACTAAATCTTGGAAAAAAAATTATGCAAATTCGTATTGTGTGGGACGGGGGGCAGCATTTAAACCGCCGAGGGAGCCTGATGGGAAATTGCTGCCCATATAGCCTTCTATTGTTTCATAAGAGAGCAGCTGTAGCTCCCTACGACTCTTCAATACAGGCGCTCGAGCACATGCTCATAGACGCAGGGCATATGCTGCACTGAGCACACACTTGGGTACTTTAAAAGGTATTATCGATTAGATATGTTTAATACGACCATATTTATTGTTGATCTATTATATTTACTTTTTTAGGTACACTTTTTTTTATTTCTCATATCGGTATTAATATGGCATGTATAAGCTACGTTTGTTCAAATGTCACAATAAAAAAAGTGTAACAGAAAAAAGTGTCCCGTGTAACTTTGATTAGGACGGGGAAAGAGCGTGCGGTCAAACAGACCAGTAAATAGAAATCTAATGATTTCTGGTCGGTTTTATTCAATCGACGTGAGAATAAAAACTATTAACATACATGTAATTATTAAAAAACTTAATTTACCAAATATTTCATAGGTATTATCAAGGAAATGGAAGCACTAACAGATAGCCTACATACATGCTATTTATGATAAAAGTAGATTCTGTAACACACAGTTGACTTTTTTTTTTTGCAGTTTACTTTACTTTTCCTTATTCTGCCTCGTTTTGACTTTAAATTGAACAGAACAACACATGCTGTATGATCAGATATCTACATGACCCTACTTTGTTTTGAAACTCCATCTTTATTTCAAATATGAAAACTGAACTGCTAAAGCTGTAGAAAATTAACATACATTTTCCTATCTACTATTTTCCTATTTTTCTATACTAGCCTACTGTGTTATGTATTTACTATCTCCGTGCGTTTGCATATTTAAACTCGTGCAAACAGAGTTATAGAGAGATTGTGGGTATCAGTATATTAAATTATTAAATGATTTTTAAAAATTATTATTTAGACCATATGTTTACACTTTTATAATTCTAAATAATTTCTGTCTCATTTAACACGTTTCTGCCTGTCTATTTGTGTGTATCTACTGTTAATTATAGTTTAGATTTGAGTAATTTGACGGTGTTGATTCAATCCCTGCTGCTGCCTAATTTAATTTCAGACAGTATGCTCACTCGTTCGCCAATGCACGCAGACAATCCGGATGATGGCGCTCTTGTGCTGTAAATGAATCTTTGAAAAAACTTTATTGCTTTCGTCTTCGAAACCGGAAGTAGAACGTTGAGCGTACGACGGAGAGCATGCACATGGAGATGTCTCCTACCGGCGTGCTGGAATTACCGAATGCGTGTATAAAATCCAGTTTGGAATTTCTCCACATTCGTTCCGCTTTCGAGGTATGTGTTGGTGCAGATGGTGTGCACCTGGGAAATCGGTTGTGAATGCAATTTTTAAGGTTTTTGGGCGCTTGTCTTCCAGTCCGTTCACTGTTGCTGTGGCTGTTCGCGCCTGATCGTGGTCAACAAAGAAATATATCTAAATATCTAACTGCTTTATATGTATTCTTTACATAACGGATCACTTTCAGCAGTTATCTATAGCGCCTTGTAAATTTAACATTACAGAACCTGAAACTGTTGGTATTCCTTTAGAATTAAGGTTTGTCTTACTTCTTTCAATGTTTTAAAGAGTTTAACACATACTCTTTATTTTCCATATCATTTCTGATTTTTGTGTGTATTCAACCTTTTAAGAAATTATCGATAGCTATTAATATTATGTTTACGGGATGTTTAGCACTCAACCTAACCGTAAGCAATGTGTCATTTGCATACTAAATGGGATTGGTCTGCTGTCTCACGTATATTTGCATACTGAAACTCAACCAATCCAAAACTGTTCTCTTGCTGACTTCCAAGCACTTGTATGGGAATGCGAATCTTTGAGATGTTTGCTTTATGTGTATCAGCCCGCAATGGGTCAGTTGATGTCTCAGAAATGAATTATTCTTTCTCACTGCAGCGCGTTCAGGCGGTGAGCCAGGTGTCACGGTTATGTCAAGTTTATGGCAGCAGGACTCATCAAAGAACGGAAACCTCAGTGGCATGAGAATGAACGGCGAAGGCACTGGTATAGGGGCTCCGACCCCAGCAGTGGCGGGGTATTTGGGAAAAGTCAGTTATGCTCAGTTCTCTCCCTCTGTCACTCGTGCAAAGCTCCGCTCAAATTTAGTTTGTATTGAATGGAAATTGTATCGAATTGATCCCCCACCTCAAACGAGAAAAACACGGAAATCTATGTGTAAAAGGCGAAAGAATAGCATAAAAGCACTTCAGTTGTGTACTGTACTCTAATTGTTTATAATTGTGTTATAAGTATTTCTCATTATAATTTCTCATATAATGTTGTTGGTTACAGTGTGAAGATAGAAATGCCTCACCAGGGAACTGTCCTTGGTGCTTGGCAAAAGGTCAGAAAAATGCCCTCCGCTTTTATGCCGTCAACCTGGAGGAGACAGTTATGCTCTGTACAAATCCAGTGGTGAGTAGTGTTGTTTTTTCCTTGTTTGTCAGGAAATGTTGACACTTCAGTGAATAGCTGAATGAATCTCACAACCTGTCAGTAATATATCTGGGTCATTTTACTCTAAAACAAAAACAACAAACTAATATTTGTATTGCATTAAAAAAAAAAAGTATGGCCTAGTTTTGGGCTCATTAATTTTTGCATTGTGAAACATACAATAATTAAAAGAAATTCATGCATTCATAAAATAAATAGATTGTATTTCTACAGTAAGGTAGTGTTATTGTATATATTTATTTATGCTGATATTAGTTCAGAAAGAAAAAAGGTGCAATAAAGTGATAAAGCTAATGAGAATTACTATTGAAGATTGTGTGAATTACACTAAAAATATTTTATAAAGAAAATAGGACCTAATTTTGGTTTAAAAAAGATAAATAAATAAAATAAATTATACTTTCTCAGTAAGGTAGTGTTTTGTTTTGTATCTATTTTTTTAATGCTGATTTTAGTTCTGAAAGAAAAAGTTGCAATATGGTACTAGTGAGTATCTAATAAGAATCACCATTGAAAATAATAATGAATTAATAGCATATAAAAGGTAAAATCCCTGGGCACGCAGTTAAAATAAAATGGAAAAAAAAAAATTGTCAGAAATTTGAGGGTAAATGTGCTTAATTTGTCATGAAAATAATTTGACTATTACATTATTTTCTTAGGAGTAAGTTACAATTGTTTGCAAAAAAAATATCCATCCTAAAATTAGGCTTTATTTTCTTACTGCAAAACATAGTTTGTCCGTTTGGTTATGGGGGTGAGATATAAGCTGAAGATGTTTGTGACATGTTTTGTGAGATTCACTCAATTGTTTTTAAGCTATCAGTATTGGTAAAATGATATTTGTCATAGTATTAAATGCTTGTGACTCTTTGTAAAGAAGATTCATTGGCCAGATAAGATTGACATGTGTTTTTCTGTTGCTTTGCAGTGCCTTTACCCATTGGTTAGTAGATCTCTCGAAGATATGCGTGCTAGCTTGTCTAAAGATGGATGCAAGAGAAACATTTCTTCCCTGTCCGATGTGGATGAAGCATCTTCCCCTTCAAAGCGATCAAGAGAGGAGAAACTGGGCATTTTGTCTGCTGTGCCTGAGCCATGTTGTGCTGATGTCAATGACAGCACTCTTCCAGATGACACTGTCAAAACACAAATGTTTACTGATGAACAATCAATACTTGGAAACACTAACTCTATTAATGGCATTGAGGAACAACATCCTGAAGATGTGCCTGCTGCTGCCACCCATGAGGATTTAGATTTGTGTGACAAGAAGGATGATTGTGTATCTAGTACTCAAGATGAGGTCGAGGAGATCGTTGGAATGGATGTAGATGTAGAATCGTCAGAGCTGGTTCCTGTGCAACCTCGTCTTTTCTGGAAAAATGAGGACAACCTGTGTTGGTTGGATTCGTTGTTGGCGATGCTCGTGAACTGCAGGACTATCAGAGAGACTCCGTATCAGAAGGTAAAGCTGACTGACAAGTTGACATCAGTGCCTTCCTGCAGCTCTGCTGTCTGGAACCTGTGCTCCACATATGATAAGACATGCTCCTATCTGAAATCCAAGGAGCAACAGTGTGAAGGTAAGAGAGTGCAAACCCTTCCAGGGCTCTAAATAATTTTTATTAATGTTTGTTATTAGTATTTTATTTATTTATGCTAGATTAATTGTAAGTCATTTACAGAGTGAGCTTATATTATTATTTGTTGACATCAATTTTTTAAATACTAATACAGAATTAAACTTTCAAATGTTTAAAACATGTATTTTTTTTATAACAATGTATTATAAAAGTAATTTATAAATTAAATGTTAATATTATTTATGTATTCCTATTTAATCCAATATAATAAATTATTTTCTTATTATATTTTATATTATATTTTATTTACATTGATTTAAGTTTAACAAAAGTAAAAGCTAAAGAAAAACTCAAAAAAAAAAAAAAAAACCAATAATAATTTATACCTTTTAACTGTGGATATTTAAGTAAATTGAAAATCATTTATTAGTTAAAATGATTTGTAATTATGTATTCATATGGGATTTGATTGTAAGTTATTTCATTTTAATTTATGTATATATAGTAAGACACAAAAAAATATTAAGTGAGAAAAAATCTGTTATTCGTTAATACATTATAAAAAAAAAAAGTTATTTGTAAGCTATTTAATATAGAAGTATTTATTCATATATATTTACATTCTATAAACATAATTTTATAACATTATAAATTGAGAATTTATTTTTCATAATATACAATAGTCAGCATTTGAAGTTGATCTAAAAAGTTCGAAGTTGTCCTAAGACAAGAACACATTTTGGTTTTTGGTTCTAGGATAACTTTGAAAGGTTTTGATCCACTTCAAATGTTGACTAGTGTAGTATAAAGGTATTTAAATATATTACTTAGTTGAAGGTATTTAAATTATTAGTAATTATATATGTATACATATGTTAAAACACTATTTTAAACATAAACCGATGCAGTTTTTAACTTTTTTTTTTTCCTAATAAATTTACCTCACCACAAAAATACACTTTTATGAAGAGAGCTTACCTGTTTTTTTTTGTTCTGCAGATGAGGTAACCAGAGTGCCCGCTGATGTCCTGTGCGAGGCAGAGCGCCAGCTGTCTGCGCTCCGTATGTCACTCTTCAAACTCCTTCAGCCTACACTCAAGTGTGAAATTGGTAAAATGGTTCAACAGCTAATCATAAAAGCATTTGATATCAATCTGTTGCTTGTCATTTGTGTTGAGCGATAGTCTTTTCTGTCACACAGGTCAGCAGGAAACACCCGTGTTTGCTCTCCCTCTCCTTCTGCGCTCAGACAAGTGGGCTCAAGAGCTTTTCCAGCACACTGTCCAGTGGGAATTTAAGTGCACTTCTTGCAGTTATACTCTAAATAACAGGTAAAGACTTCAGCCATGTAATTTAAAATCATTTGTATTTGATAATTAAATTAAATACATGGTAATTTAGTATGTAATTGTATGTAACTCAACCCTCCTCTTGTCTTGCAGCGTTGAGAAGACTCTGACAACATTCACTCAGATTCTGAATGACTGGCACCCATTAAAAGCCATCCACCGCACTCAGTGCAGTAACTGCAACCGTAAAAACCAGAGGAGGAAAATGGTGCTTGAAAAGTAAGTGTTGCAATAGCTATACATTTCCATTTTTTTCTTATCACCACCTTGTTTCATTACAATTGAACCTGTTGGTTTTTGCAGTTGGTTAATTATTGTCTTTGTTCATTTGTTTTGCAGGCTGTCATCTGTGTTTGCACTGCACTTTGTGGAGGGCCTGCCCAGGAAAGACCTCTCTAAATACTCATTTGACTTCCAGGGCGCACACTACAGTGTTAGCACTGTTATCCAGTACAATAAGCGTCTAAAGCACTTTGCCACTTGGATCCACCAGAGCAATGGTGAGTGTTTTATTCTGTTAGTTCATTAGCAGATCCATTCACACCACTATGTGAAAGCTTAATGTCTTTTTCCTTATTTTTATTCAGCAAGGATACATTTCCAAAAAAAAGATTAAGCTGCAAAACATTATTAATAATAGGAAATGTTTCTTGAGCACCAGTTCAGCATATTAGAATGATTTCTGAAGTCATGTGGTACTGAAGACTGGAGTAAGGATGCTTTGCCATTAAAGAAATTGCACTTTAAAATATTGATAAAATTCTGAAATGTATGTGTCAAATGTATGCTGTCAAATGATTAATCGCATCCAAAAAATATATATATATATATATTTTTTTTTTTTTTTTTTTTTTTTACGTGTTTGTTTTTATATGTACACATAATAAATTTACACACAGATATATTATATAAACAAACTTTTATTTTGGATGCGATGGACGTGTGTGTATGTGTGTGCGTATGTGTGTATACATATACATACATTATGTCACAAAAGTGAGTACACCCCTCACGTTTCTGCAAAT
>SCHK01410752.1:0-10184 GCA_004124795.1 Poropuntius huangchuchieni | reverse complement strand
TTATTATTATTATTTTTACAATTCTATTCTATAATTTTTTGTTTACTTGTAGTAATTTTATCACTCAAAATGGAGTTTTGCCTTGACAAAGATCTGAAATAAATAAGTTTAAGTTTATATATCTGCTTTTTATTTTAATGACTGAAAATCTAGTTAAAATCTAGTCACAACACTGATATCGAATGCCCCCATAGCACTTGCGCTTTTTTGCATCCCTAGTTCCCAGTTTTCAAAGTCTTAATGGCGTTCGTATTGAAAAAACTTCATGACACAAGACGCTTCCACCCACGTCTCCTCGACTGTCTCGCATTAGCCAGACGTGTCCAGTCAGCTGTCTGCTTAAGCCCAGCTTCAGGTGAGAGAATCCTCCTCACCTCTTTACAGCTCTGTACCTCAGCTGCTGTATTTATTACAGCCTTTTTATGGGACCTTTAAAAATTCCCTGATGAATTTTGGAGGCTTATGAAAACACTCTCAGCCGACTATTAATATGGTTTTGGTGGGAAACTCCCACCACCGTCTCCCCACGGGAGTGTGAGGAAGTACTTTAAAATTCCTTCTCATTCTGCTTCTCTCTGAGACTTTTTCAGAGAGGTTTTAGATGTTCAACGTTGTGCTTGTCAAACCCATTCGGGCAACATGCAACAAACACACAACTACATAGATCTTCTCATGAATTAGCTATGATTCTTGGAATGTTTTACATGTTTTTTGGCTTAGGTGATATTACATAAAAATGTTCACATTCATACAGTATGCTCAAAGCATCGTTTTGATCCTTGAAATAGATCGATTTTTGTACCAGTTAACCCTTTCCTAGATGTATTTCAGACTTTGGACTTGAGTCTCGGCCCTGTTGAAATAGGTCAGCTGATGGCCCATTTTCCCCCTCCTACTCCAGAAGTGAACAGAAGGTGAGCGTCAGTTAAAGTGGTGGGAGGGGCCCAGGGGATGAGTGACAGGCCCGTGGGAGCTGTCCTCAGTATAGAAGTGCTGAAGCAGGAAATTCATCCACATGGCTCAAGAATTCACCAACACAAAGGAGCGTTCCTCCCTCTCTGGTGGCTCCATTGTGAATCTCACCGTACCTAGTTCTGTCTTCCTAATACAGCTGGGGAGAACATATCAGCCTGGGTGTGTCTGTAACAATGGATGATAACGCTGTTTCCATTCTTTGAAAATGAAAGTGCTAGTAGCTGCACTGAGATATGTTCTCATATTATAGTTCCACACTCACCAGTCCTACCTTGAAGTTTTGGTCTCGTACAAGCATTGTGTCACGGCATTCTCAAACTGTAGCTAATTCAATAACGTGTGAGGTGTTCCGCTGGCAGATCATAAAGCATGTAGAGAGAGAATGAGATTTAGGCTGCATTAGGCTAATGTCGTTCTGCGTGGCGGAGGGCTGAGCAGCACTTCGTGGAGGCCCGGGCTTTGATAAATCAGACTTCCTCTCCCGTCCCCCTCCAACAAGCCTCGGGAATGGCAGCCAGGCAGACGCTCAGACTAATCAAGCGAATGGAAATGCATGTGTCCAGTTAGCTCTACCTCACCTCTGTCTTTTCATACAGACTGTGCTCCGGTATTGTACTGCTCTTTGAGAAGAGGTCTTGAACCTCCTTCTGCTCTCCATTGTGTTTTATCACGCAGCATACTCATGAAATATTCACAGTAGGCTCTTCACAATAAGCAACAGCATGGAGGAGCAGGGAATAAAGCCTGGCCTTACTTTTCCATGCATGACCCCGAGAATAAAAAAAGTGTTCTCCAGTGGAGTGAGGTATTCTCAGAGCTTCAGAACTTGCATGTACAGTGCATAAGAGACCTGCTACGTCTAACATAAAGCAATCAAAATTATCATCGCAAACGGCTCAAAATAATAGAGCACATACAGCAGCCACATATGATCACTTGTTCAGTATTGGCAGAACTTTAGGGTTTTGTCCTTCTGTTTGGGTGCGCTCGTAAACTGGTGAAACTACCCATATGCAGAAGCAGAAGGCCCTGTCAAGAGGGGTAGAGAGAGAGAAATATAGAGAGAGCAGAATGAAAGCGGGAAGGAGAGAGCTTGGATCAGCGCACTGTGTTTTGGCTAAAGCCAGATGGCTGGTGCATTAGCTCCAGCACCTCAGCCTGTTCCTCCTGTCCTCTAGCTGTGTTCTCCACAATCAGCGTAGAGCTTTATGAGCTGTGCAGAGCTGCTGTTTTATCCACGAGCTGTTTGCGTGCAACCTCTAGCCTATCACATTTAACTTTACCTCCACCTCAAAACGCCCCAAAGTGAGAATGCTGGGGAATAAGAGCATAAAAATGCATTTAAAGGCTAGCGAAAAGGCACAAATGAATAAAACAGATGCAGAGGCTACACTTTATTGGCTTGCGAGGCGGTCCAGGCTGCTCCTGTGTGATAGGATTGGACTCAAAAGTGCTGATTTCGAACCGCTACACTTTGTGGTATGGCTTCATCGCAGTGGTTAGAGGCCTATCTTGGAGCAGCACAGCTTTTCACAGGAAATATCCCAGCAGCAAGGCTCTTTGGTACCTCAGTCCGCCTCTGGTTCAGCACTTCAGCAGACCTGGACCATCTGCCTTTAATTGATTGAGCACCTTATCAAGTCGCCTCAGTTTCTATTTTAATCTGCATCGGAGAAAATCGTTTCAGTTTAATTAAATTAAAAGAATATCATTAACTTCTTAATGATGATTGATGTATAAATAACAGTAACATTTAGGAAATATCAAACAATTAGGCCTCAGGCAGCTGAATGTGAAATTGTCCTTTTACGTGCGTTTTTCTGCGAGCGAGATTCCTTTTTTTTACTTAGCGCAATCACAGCAGCTTCTGCATCAGCACATCAAAGTAGCACAACATCACCAATTTTATTTCTCATTTTTTCACCCTACTGCTAAATGATAACCCCTTCCACCTACTCTATTCAAGAAGCTGTCAGAAACGCATTTACACACACATACACACATAACCTCCTCACTCACGGCTGTCTTATTTTCTTGTTTTTCCTCCATTGGTGCTAAAACAAATGGCAACAGAGAGGACCCAGAAAAAGGCTGAAAAGTTGACATTTAAGTGAAATGGAGCCCAAATGGGCCGGTGGGATACAGTAATGATGCTGGAGAGGCTGGGACTCAAAAAGAAGATTTATGGGCTCCGGGAGCCCATCATATTTTAGCCGTCAGTGCGCGCTGTGGGTGGTTTATGTGGGCTTGAGGGCTTTTCTGTTGAGCCTATCACTTGAGGCCTTTTGTGACTTACTGACATGCAATGTGAGGCCACGGACCGGGGCTCTAATAGTCAAACTGTCACCGGCTATACACTTTGACTCGCAGTGTCTATTTTACATGCTGCATTCGTATTGCAACATTATTGTATGGCTTTTATAAATGGAAACAATCATTAACTGGCTTAAACAGCCCAAAATTCATCATTTATTCAGCCTCATGTTGTTTCACACCTGTATGAGTTTGTTTCTTCTGTGGAACTTAAAAGAAGATATATTTTAAGTCAACAACAAACAACACTGTTTCATAGTAGAGATTAAAAAAAACAATGCTCAATTAAGAAAAAACAGAAGAAAGTAAGTCAAAAAGGGTTGAAATTACATTAAAGTGAGCAAATGATGATATATTTTTTTCTGTGATCTCTTTTCACTCAGTTCATGTTCACTCCCATCTCTGTTTTTGAATGTTCCCCACTGTGCCAATGGAATAATTGACAAGCCGGAGTGGCCGAGGTGTCTCTGTTCATTTGCCAGGCACTTTGTCTGTTTTAATCATGCCTTTAATTGGCAGTGGAATGGGGATGAATGGCAGTGGAAAGACAGGGAAGAGCTGCAGTGTTGCTTTGTACATCTGAATCTCAGCTCCGGGGATGGGTTGTGATAGAAGGGGGGTGTTTGTCAGCTGCTAGATTAGGTAAAGATCTGGCAACCTGCACCGAAGTCTGAAAGTAGACTTTTGGGCCCACCTCTCGGGGCTTTTGGCAAGGTTTGCACTATTAAATTGTTAATACCAGTTTGGTTTGGCCGGCTGCCTTCCTATTTTAGTGCTGGCTGGATTCATCGTCATCATCCTTCCAGGTAGTGACTCAAGAAACAAACCATCAGTGAAACACACTGTTCCTGAGCCTACAGGATTAGCTCCTCCAAAAAAAGGAAAAAGAAAATCCTGTCATTTACTCACCTTCATATCGTTCCAAACCTGTATGACGTACTTTCTTCCAGTGAACATAAAAGGACAAATAAAATCCCTACATGTACAGCGAATGAGACTGAGGGCTTCTTCTAGCTTTAAAAATGCTGCAAAATAGCATAAAAGTCACATAAACATAGTCTATGTATATGATTCGAGTGCTGTATTTTACAAAATTGTCATTTAATCACCAACAACTGACTCTCATGAACTGGTTCTTTTTAGTAAATCAGAAACATACAGAGAAACTAGTGTAATCCGATTCATAACAAATGACTCTTTTAATGAATCATTCTAAGTTGCTATTGAATCAGTTTAAAGAATCCATCTATATGCTGTGCACTGTTTTACACAAGAAATGCATTTTTAATTTGATCCATTTTAATTTATACAATTAATATTAGTACATAAATTCAAACAGCAAGTTAGATATTAATTTTTGAGCGATCTGTTCGTTTAACAGGCAGATAGATATAAAAAAGGACACCTTTACATTCATGAACCTACTTATTCTGATACACAAAGCACAAGGGTAACTGTGGAAGGGGAAAATTAGAAGATTCCAACAGAAATAAATCCAATAAGACATGGAGAGTCAGGGTTTCAGGAATATTACCCTGGTAAATGCAATAACTCAGAAATGAAATATATGAACATCTCATTTCCCATATTTGCAACCTGATTAGTGTCAACAGCAGCAGAGGCATGTCTCTGCCCTCTGCTTCACACAGTTTGAGAAATTATGTGTAGCTCATGTAAGTAAGTAATAACAGGCAGAAGCAGGGATCCCATTTAAGAGATCATTTCCTGAGAGAATACTGACACTGCTTTAAATAGCAGCAGAACACAAAAATATGGATTTTCTCTCGGTAAATGATAGCTGGCCCTGTCTCTCCATCGAATCACAGAGAGCCAACGGTGAGGGATATGTAATATCTCAGGACAAAGTTACAATTTCACTGAGGGGGGAAAATTACCATAAGAGTGATAGTGATAGAAAAGGAAATGGATTTGGGAAATGACATGAACCAGACTTGAACTTGCCCACATGTGTGTCATAACTGATGTCAACGTATACTATTATAAGTATTTGTTAATAGTAGACATATTAGTGGTCTCTATAATGCTGTTTTAGCTAAATAATATATATAAAAAATAAATAAACATGGTTAGATTTTAATTTGGTCATGATTGAATGTAAAGACTTGTGTGATTCATTAAAAGAACGAGTGAGTCATTTGGTCATGAATCAATCTACAATTATTTCATTTCATTTTTTGTTTTGTTTTGTTTTGTTTTGCAGTACCCAGCTATTTCCACAGTCTTTTTTATCTCATCGCGTTGAATTCTATGAATGGATGGGCTGCTCTTTACTAACAGGAAGAACTGAATCCACCTGCTTATTACCAGGAAGTGTTAACACTGTGTCAACACTGTTTGAAAAATTGTTTCTTTCGCTCATGACTAGCCAAGCTCTCTCTCTTTTATCTTTCCTTCTCTCCCACAGAGCGCTAATGTCTCACAGTTTACGTGCAAATCACATTTGTTCCCTAAATTGTTCATCACTGACAGTACAGCCTGCGTGAGTAGGTATGTGTTTGTGTGTCGGTCTGTCGGATATTCGGCATTGATAGAGGCACGATGCCCTCTTTAAATCAACAAGCACCTAGTGTGTATTCAGCAGGCCAATTAAGAGTCATTCATTTGCTAATGGTGGCCCTGTAGAGGTCTAAACTGCTCCTGAAGGCTAGCCCACCGACAGACAGCGCACAAATCTTAGCACAGCGCTAACTCAGCGTAGCTCAGCTAAACCCGACATAACTGCCACACTCTTCCTCTGCCCACTCAGCACATCCACAGCCCTACTTTCCCTAGTAAAAAATCTAATTGAATTCATTATTTCTTGTTTTATGACTTCAGCTGCAAGTTTAATTTGCTCAGTAAAAGGACCCACTCGCTCCCCAACCCAGCGCTGTCTTGTTCTTTGATGCTTTTGTCATGTAGGCGGTAATGCTGATGATCTTTTAAAGGTTTCTTTGGTGAATCTATATCATTACCAGACACTCATTTGGAACCTTTTCAACCTTTTTCACTCACCCAGACAACTGTTTACCATTTGGTGGGGAAAAAATGGATTTTTCTCTTTTTTCTTGTTTGAATTCATGTACATAATGAAAATGATTCAAGACTTGACATCTGGCATGATTTTAACAATAATCTATGTATGTATCTATGTATCTTATTGACACGGTTTTTATATTGATCAATATTATAGACATGTCATGCCATCTGAGAAATGTCATGAGAATAGCGTTGCTTGTTTTAAACACTGACAACAGCAAGAGAATGCAAATATCACATGAGCACTCATGAGACAAATTGGCAAACTTTTAAGATTGGCCTTGTATTAATCCAACTCACATTTATGATCAGACCTAAAAAAATATTGTATTCCATACAAAAGCTGCTTGATATTCATTACTAGTAGTACTAAACCAAAACAAGCACAATGGTCTAACTAAATCTGGTTGTGTTGTCTGCATTATGAGTGTTAAATCTTTTGCTGTGTTTCTTTGTTTTTGGAACAATGGGAGATCAGGCTCTTTCACTCGTACGTCTTGGCAGTACTGATTTGCAGACGTTGCCTGTAGGCCTCCTGCCTTGGCCCTTACGTGGACCGCTGCAGGGTGAGGATGAGGACTCCTCTGGCAAACTGACCAGCTCACCCATCTTCCTGGCTCCAGGGCCTGAATCTCTCTGTTAAATCTCACTCATTCTCAGTTCAATCAGGCAGTCTTCCATTGCTCTTGGCTTCACTGCTAGCAATGAAATGGCCACAGCGAGCAACAAACTAACCCTCCGCCCTTGCCAACAGAACACAATAACAAACTAGCTTAAGTCAGACTGTCCTTCTTTTCACAAGGTTTACTTTTCCACTCCCGGATCTTGGTGTAAAAATAGAAATAAACTCATTCGTCATTGTAGGAGAAGCAGCATGGGTGGTGTATACTGAGGAGACTGTGGTGAGATTCTCAGTGTCACCACTGGGTCCTGACAGCGTAGGTGGGCACATAATGGCATACTGTGTGCCAATGCCCAGGGAAATCAACCAACTGGTGGGACGTTTGAGAATATGCATCCTGCCGCGGGCATTTCCGTTACTTCATTTGATGGCGAGGGTGTATAAATAGACTGCGGGTCGTAAAGCATGATGATTCGCAGCCAGACACACTGATAGTAAATTCACGTTGTGACAGTGTCAAGCACAGATGAAATCTAATGCAACATGCATTTAGGCATGTCGACACGGTAAGCAAATTGACCCTGAAAGTAACGATACATAAACTTGTATGAAAGTAAAATATTGCATGCATGGTCAAAAAGTAACACATTAATTTTTTTATAACAAATTTTACATGATTTAAATCAAATTGAGTGATAGCATTACCAACACTGATGTAAGTGATTCATATATACCAAAGATACCATCCAAAGAAAATGTATTGTCACTTGCGTTCTTACAACTTGAAAATGTATATAAACAGGAACAAAATCATAATATGTCCTCATTTTTTGTGACAGGTGTACTGATATTTTACTGTACAAGTTATTTAAATAATATGGACAAAAATTATATTTTCATGGATAGTAACTGAAAGGTTGAAGATTCTAGCAGAAAAAATGGAGAAAAAGTTGATACTTTTTGTTAAAAGTGATGGGATGGATAGAAGAGGAGAAGAAGTTTCTTTTTAAAATCAAAGACGAACGAGAGAAACAGTGAGAGTTATACAGAGAGAGCGAGTGATTGTGAACGAGATATACTTTTCCTAGCAGGCCCGTGTTTATGTGTTTTGCTGTAAAGTTCTGTTTTCGGCTATATGGATTACAGGCGTTTTTTCCTCTCAGGAGTCTTTTATGGTACAGTACTCAATTTGTGCCTCCTTTATCAGTCACAGCGGCTGCGTGTGCTGACACTGTGTTTCAACGGTGTGTGTGTGTGTGCGTGTGCCTTTATATACAGCGGTGGAGTGCAGAGGGACAGGCTTAGTTTTAAACACATGCCCGGCACGTCCGACCGGCTTCAGTCCAGCAGAGGAAATAAAGAGGAGGTGAGACAAAAAGCTTCCCCATGGCTCCAGGCTACAGTTGAAGCAGCCACACAGGAATTCAAAATATCATTCTTCTCCAAGAGCATCTATTCCTCCACCCCCCTCTGCTCTCTCTTTCCCTTTTATAGCCTTCAAAACACCCGCAAAACGCACATGGCACGCGCTCAGAGGACTTCTCCCTCCGGACCGGGCGGCACTTTTGCTCTGGTTTCCCCTCCCTTCCTGCGTGAGAAATGATGATGTTGGTTTCCCGTTGTCACCTCGCTGTCCTTTGACTGCTCCCGATTTGCATAGGCTGTGTTGTTGCCCGACGATATATGGGGCAGCTTTAAGGAAATTGCGCTTTGGCACGGGGCCCCTGCTGTACAGCAGGCGGAGAATCGTAAGTGTCAGTGATAGACTGGGCGATATAAATAGCTTCGGTGATGGCAGGATAATGCATGGAGCTTTCTCCTCGCCACAGCTCAGGACTGGCAGGGAGACGGAGGGAAAAGCGGGCCATGTATCTTTTTTTTCAGGTCACTCCGAAAAGCTCCTTGAGGTGCAGGAAGAGCCCTTGATTAATTATTATCGTCATCATCATCATCCTTAGCGGGAGCATAAATCAGCCAGACGTCAGTGTGGCTGTGGGAGAGGGGGGTGGGGGAGGGTCCGGTGTGCAGGACTTGTAGCCTGTCGAATGGTTGTCAGTTTTTATTGTGTTTGATTTAATACACCTCCTCGTGACAGCCGCCCCCCAGTGATAGATCCAACTCCGTCTTGTCAAAAGAACAGGAGAGGATCTGACTGGTGATGTGCTGGACCAGTGTTTAAAGTGGGGTACATGCAATAGGATGACATGGATTTATTTTGTATGCCTCACTAAGGAGTGCATGTTTGGCACTCAGCACTTTAGTTTGACTGGATTTTTTGCTCTAACCTAAAATATTTAAATTATTTCATTCTACATAGGCTGCATTCACACAGCAGCAGAATATGGTTGTCAGTCTTGTTTTAGACTGCCAAATACACTTCCATTTACACACAGTTAAGAAATAGAGTAAAGTGAGGTTAACCACATTCACTAACTATGGAACAAAAATGTGATATTTTAAATATAGTCAAAGGCATCTGAACAACATTGGACCCCATTGTTCTGCAGAAGAGAGAAACCCATCACACACACATTTGAAATGACAATGTAAGCAAATAATGACAGAATTTTCATTTTTGGTGAACTATCACCCTGAACTAAGCTGAACTTGCAGTCAGATTTTGAGAGAGTTTAATTAGTCTGTGCTGTGTGAATGGAACCACACAGGACAACTAGTTTACATACAGTGAAGTATGAGTTTTCTGCCATTCTCCGCTGTGAGATAATTAGACTCATTTCTTGTATAAGTTGCATCTCTGATTTATATAGGTTTTAATTAACAGTTAGACCAAAGAGAAAGTGAATACAGTATATATAGATAAATTATATAAACTGCTCTTATGCTCAAAAAGGCTGCATTTATTCAAACAATGCAGTAAAAAACACTAATATAATATTACAGTAAAAAATATTAATATTGTGATAAATTATTAAAATTAAAAGAAGTGTTTTCTGTTTTGTTTTAAAATGTAATTTATTCCTGTGATGGCAAAGCTGAATCTTCATCAGCCGTTACTCCAGTCTTTAGTGTCACACAATCCTTCAGAAATCATTCTAATCAGTGTTGAAAACACTTGTGCTACTTAATACTTTTGTGGAAGTACTTATACATTTTATCTTGATTATTTGATTAATAGAACATTTAAAATAACAACATTTCTTTAAAACAGACTTTTTGTAACAAAGGTCTGTACTAATTATCTTTAATATTATTATTATTAACTGTCGTTACAGCT
>SCHK01410702.1:7105-18011 GCA_004124795.1 Poropuntius huangchuchieni | reverse complement strand
TTTTTTTTTTTTTTTTTTTTTTTTTTTTTTTTTTTGAAATAGTGATATTGTGAAATATTACAATTTTAAACATGGATAAAATAAAAAAAAAAAACCCTCTTTAATGTAAGTAATGATATTTCATAGTTTGTCTTACAACATTAGTCATACTAAATTAGTCACCCTCAAATCTGTGCTGTATATTTTAAGATTGCACAGGATGTGATTTTAATACTGGCATCAGACTGCATGTAAAAAAAAAGAAAAAAAAAAAAAGAAATACAAGCTGAAATTGGAAATAAATTTTACATATTGAACTTTTGAAGAGGAGGTGGTGGATTGAATCATGCGTCCACATACAGCCACTGTGAGTGAGTTAGAAACTGTACGTTTATTGAGTGTCAAATTAGAAACAGTGATATTGCGAAATATTATTACAATTTTAAATATGGGTAAAAAAATATGAGTAACGATATTTCATAGTTTGGCTACATACAACATTAGTCATACTAGCATTAATAAATTAGTCACCCTCAAATTAAGTATGTTTTAAGATTGCACAGGATGTGATTTTAATTGTGAAATCAGACTGCATGTAAACAAACAAATGGGAAGTAAATATAATATTTTACACATGGAATCTTAGAAGAGGAGGTGGTGGATTGAATCATGTGTCCACATACAGCCGTTGTGAGTGAGTTACAAATTGAACATTTATTGAGTGTCAAATTAGAAACAGTGATATTGTGAAATATTATTACAATTTTAAATAACATTGTAATACATTTTAAAATGTAATTTATTCCTGTGATGAAAAGCTGAATTTTCAGCAGTCATTACTCCTGTCTTCTGTGTCACATAATCCATCACAAGTCATTTTATTATGCTGATTTGGTGCTCAAGAAGCATTTCTCATATTATTAATTTTGAAAACATTTGTTAAGCTTAATTTTTTTTTTGTGGAACTGTGATTTTTTTTTTTTTTTTTTTTTTAATAAAAGAAACATCAGTTTTAAAATAGTATTTGTAACACTGTCTTTACTGTTTTGATGGCAAATGAATATGCCCCCTCTAAATAAAAGTATTAATTTCTTTAAGGGATAAAAAACAGACCCCAAACCTTTGAACAGTGGTGTATTTTTTTTAAATTGTCATATTCAGTGAATGTTTTCATGCTGTAGGTCTATACTTTTCTGAGCTCTTTATAGTGGTGTACATTACTTTTATAGTTGTGTACATCTGCCAAATTCGCATTTGTTCAGTTTACACTTCAGGATAACTCTATATAGTATGTGTACAAATTATATTTTCCAAGTGTCATCATTTTTCCTGTCAATGGATTAAATTAAATTCCATGTCGGCATTGCCAGTCCAAGGATGTTAGAAATGAATAATGTGTATAAGTGCAGTTTTGGCCTTGTCTCTCTGTATATCTGTGCATCACAGATTCATAATCTTGTCTTGTGCTCTTGATGGCATGACACACGCTAGGTTATTCCCACACTGAATCATAAGGAAAACAAAGTGTTTCAGTGGAGATGTGTGCGGGCCACCCCGATTGTAGAAAGAGAGAGAGCAAACGAGACAGAGGGTGAGCGAGAGACTCTCAGAGGCTTTCTGAGAAAATCAGAAGCACATAGTAAAAGAGAGCGAGTGCAATGAGGGGAGACAGAGAGACTAAGGATGACAGATCTGGCCTAAGTCTGGTCCAGGGAAAGGGGTGATGCGTCATTGCCATACTTGAGTCCTGCGAATGAAAACAGCCCCATGCCTGCACTTGAACTGAAGTGTTTCAAGGTTATGCTAACCGAAACATGGTGAAGTAATAACATAAACAGCTTGATAACCAACCATGTGGGAGATTTCTGTCATAACTCATGTGCATAGAACGCCAAAAGACAGCTTTTTTTCCACAGGCAAAAGTTTGGAACAAACAATATTTTTGTTTCAAAAGTTAGTTTGACATTCCTTTTGCAGCATGTTCATAAACATAATCTTCCCATGTTTGATGCTTAAGATAACCTCTTAAGTTATTAAAAGTACAAGTGTATAGGCCTATATTTTTGAAGTGTGTGTGTGTGTATATATATATATGTATATATATATATATATATATGTATATATATATATATATGTATATATGTAAACATAACTGTCCCATATTTGATGTTTCAGATAACATCCAAGTTATTATAAGTACAACTGTATATGCTATGTGTGTGTGTGTGTCACAATTAGGACACTCATTAGGATTAAACTGATCAAAAGAGACAATAAAGACACATAATGTTACTAAAGGTTTCTGTATCAAAATGCTCAATTTAAAAAATTACCAAACACAAGGCATTAACTCCAGAGTTAAATATATGCTATTGTTTACTTTTGTAGTGGTTGAGCAAACGTTTCAGCTACTGAATATAAATATTAATAATAAATATATCTAGTATACCTCAACATAACTTTTCAAAATATGTTTTTGTGTGTGTTTTTATCCTAGAAAAGAGAAATCAAAGACCAGGTGAGAAGGACAGTGGAACACGTGTGGATTCAGATTTGATTTTTTGCCAGACTAAACTGTTCATAAGGTTTAGCCCTGTTAATCTCTACATATATATTCTGCTAATTAATCCTGATAATTCCCTTCACCTTCACTGAGCTACCCTGAAGTTAAACTTCTTAATGAATCAGACATGAATCAGGTACCATTACAGCAATGTGCTGTGCATGCTCTGCTTTAAATCCCTGGAGGCAGAGGCCACCAATTGCTCCTCATTTCCCTTGGTGTGCTGGTTAGTGTCAGGTTAGAGGTTAGTAGTTAGAATTTGTTAGAATTGAATCCTCGTCATTTTGAAAACTATTCCGTCTTTTAAAATGTGCATTGAGCACAGTGACCGCTTGAGTGTCAGAAACACTATGAGTGATTTCACTACGCTTCTGATGTTGTCAGATCTTCTGAACAGAGAAGGATATATTTATATATATATGATGTTAAAACGGCGGTTAAATCTTTGCTAAGTTTTAAGTGTATATTTATCTATTATTCATTCATTTTTGCTAATAGCACTTGTGCTGGGATGTATATATCACTTTTAGATTTGTTTTAATTTATTGAAAAATCTTTAGCCTGAAGTTTAGAAATGTACCCATAACACAACTGGATATGATTGTAAATGTAGTATGTGATGACATACATGGGGGGGGGGGGAGATCTTTAATGTGAGTAATGATATTTCACAGTTTGTCTACATGCAGCTTTAGTCATACTAACATTATTAAATTAGTCACCCTCAAATCTGTGCTGTATATTTTAAGATTGCGCAGGATGTGATTTTAATAGACTGCTAACAGACTGCACGTAAACAAACAAGCTGAAATGGAAAATAAATATTTTAGTTTACATATTGAGCTTTTGAAGAGTATTTTTTAATAAATCTGTCACTCATTGTTGCTTTTGGGAGGAGGTGGTGGATTGAATCACACGTTCACATACAGCCGCTGTGAGTGAGTAACAAATTGTACATTTATTGAGTGTTCCACTTATCCCTGCTCTCCCTGTGCAATTGGAATAATGTAATAATGAAATGTATTTGGTATCTCAAATCTATCTTTCTCAGTGACCCGCTGGTGCTCATGTGGAGCGGCAGCACACACAGCACACGCATCCCAAGAGACGTTCTCAGTTGCTTGCTGTCTTATTAACCAGTCTCCATTCAGGACCCCCATTAACTCAGTCAAGGTCAATCCAGCAAATCTACTGCTCCGCAGATGAGGACCGGGCCAGCACACTGATAACTGACCTGCCCCTTTCCGTCCGGGTCAGCGATGTTGAGCGGAAAGGTCGTCTGCAGGCTGAAGCCGAAACGCTTAACAAATGAACTTGGCCCGCTGATGTTGGGGGTTCCGCCATCCTCGTTTACGCCGGCCTGTCCTGAGAGATGGGATTGTGTGATGCCGAGATTGTTTCCTCGATTAGGCAGTGGCAGAAATGGAGAGAAAGAGAGAGAGAGAGATCTGGATCTCTCCCTCTGTCCTCACAGAATCGGCTTCATTCTTCCGACCTCTCGGAAAACAATACCCAGCTGTCCCTCTCTACTTTGATCAGCCAAATGAAAGATGCTGGCATTTCTTATGGAGTGGAGATTGCTTATCGATCTATATCAAAATATTCATGTTAATCCGTGGGCAGACTGAGCGTATTTTCAAGCCAGGTTAGCAATCACAGCTAGCCGGTCTGTCTAAGGCAATTGGCAGAGCCATGGAAGATAATCAGACTGGGGTCCAGCAGTCAAATGCACTTTGCTGTTTAAATTTAGACCCCTGACAGTGATGGAGGAGTCCACAGAAAGGTGTTGACAAACCAAATTGTTTGTTCCAGCATTATTTTGCCAGAGATCAAGTCCAGAGTAATGTGGATTTGTTCATTACAGGGGCCGGCTATTGAAAGGGATGGGATACAGAAGAAAAAGGGGGGGGTCATGAGTAGCCCTAGCAATGAATGTGTGTGTGTGACAAGTATGAGATTAAACTGTTTGAAAGGCTAAGGAGGACATGAGCTCACCTCATTTCGTGCAAAGATTGTTTGTGCGCTTGAAAGGACTTATGAGAAAACTCTGGAGATTCAAAGTATGAAATCCACAGACAGATTCTGCAGTGCTTTGGAAATATGCATTAAAATATGTCACCGCAGTAAAACAATATGCTATTGAGGGGAATGTGAGCCTGAAAGTGTTTTATGAAATGAGAAAACAAAAGAATCTCACTTTTCAAATGGGTTCATCTGGTTCAGGTTTTGAGGCAATTTTGTATTTAAAACAATTAACGGAGGACAGCTTTTAGTTATGAGTAGTGTAGCCCTGATATTTAGTTTAAATAGTGTCGTTCATCACAATTAATTTAAAAAAAAATGGATTATTGAAAATTGAAATTTTGGGGAAAGTTGGGGGTCTGTATGTTTTTTACAGGAGTCTGTTGTGCTTACTAAGGGTGAATTTATTTGATAAAAAAATGCAGTAAAATAGTACTATTGTGAAGTATTATTGCAATGGAAATTTTTGAGCTATGTAGTATAGCTTTCCTAGCAGAATCACAAAAATGTCAAATCAGTTATTATTTTCATTTTGAACACTTTCCACATTTTCTTGGTTCTCAGAAGTGGAAGTTGTCATAGCTGGGTAAACATCAATACTGGTTAATGGAAACTACAACAAATAAATACATTTTTTGCATTCCCCTTTGCTGCAATAGCAAAAGAAAAAATCCCTGATAGCATTTCTGTGACTTCCCAAAATTTGGAAAGAAATATGTCAAATTTGCCATCACTCCCGCAGCCATTGCAGCAGTGGTTACATTTTCTGAAATGTAATGTGACATAAAGTATAGTGTCATAATTGTATATATTTTCTGCTAGATACAACAGTAGTAATAATAACTGTGGAAATGTGTCATCACAGTCAGTGAAAAGGATCAATAGTAAACATGAGAGTGTGTAGGAGGTCTGTTTGTGTATTAGTATCTGTTTGTCATAAACGCATCAAAATCATGTGCAACAAGATTTTCTGTTTTCCATCATCTTGTCCAGCTATTTGGATCTTAGATTACAGTAGATTATGTATCCTGATTTCCTCTCACGAGCTGGATTATGCCCCGCCCTCTAGCTGTGACGAACAGCTCACTAAATCTGTCTCAATACGTTAATACTGTCATGCAATTATTGCTCTAAAGAAATCTGTGAAGAACCAGCAGTGCCAGAAAGCAGAAGCTAATCCTGCTGAAGGCCAAAGGGTAACAACTAGTGCCATATGGCCGCACACGCGTAATGACGAGCGTCCCGCTTTCAGGTCAATCATACAAAAGTATTAGTGTCAGGTGCGGATTAATGCAGTAATGTTCCTTCACCCTCAGACAAAACACTCGCTACCTGATTCTGGCGCTTTTCCATGTTTGGCCGACAGTTGTACAGCTGTGTTTACCGCTCATGCTAAATCTAAATTCTAAGCCTTCGAACCTGAATCCCGCCACTAAAACCAATGCTGTTGTTGATCCACTGTTTTTGTTGAAAGTGAGCTGAGAGATTATTTGTGCTATTGTTTATTTTAAAGCACACCATTCCAGTTAAATATGATAAACAACACACTTAAAGAGCAGTAAAAATCTTCAAGCCGATGCGTGCAGTAGTGTAATATGCCATATCAGCTAATCAGTAGGTACATTTTTATTTCAGCACTGATAAACATATCCCTTTTAATGGCCAATTTTATAATTACTATGAGGATTCATATTACAAAACATTAACATAAGCATAAATACATTATAGCTTATGTACATTTTCAAATTATAGTGATATCTTAAAAGCATATTGCTCTTCCTGCAATACCTCGTTATGCATTGTATTAAATAAAATAAATATTTTAAAAAATCTATACTGTTGCGAAAATTGAAATGTACTATGTGTATGCGTAATGTTGCAGCAGTTAAGTATTTTTTTTTTTTTTCCTATTTAAGGAGTCTAAGAATGTGATATACAGTAAGAGACACTTACAGTTCTGCATGTATTAAAACATTCTGATCTTTTATACAAAAGAGGAGAAACAAATGAACTTTTGTTAAGGATATCTTTTCTATATACAATAAAGATGTAGAATAATGCAAAGGTATTGTGTAGGCAAGCTGTTTTCCTGATGTTAATACGAGTGGAAGCAAGTGGCATACAGATGGGCATATACTCTAGATATTAGGTGTCAACAGCATGTTTTTTTGTCACCGTATGTGCTCAAGTGTACTTGTGTGAATGTGCATGTGTGTTAAGGGTTTGCTGTAAAGGTGAGAGTGAGTCTCAGGAGTGATTTTGTGTGATAACAGATGGATATGCTTTTGCATACATGTAAATAACACTGTGAGCTATTAACATACATCTGTGCAGATGGTGAACCCATAATAAAAAATAAAACATAAGGCTGTTTTCTTTTTTCAAACTTGCAAACTTTTACTTTATATGGGTGTATTTATTTTATATAGTGTTGTTCATCATAATTAATCATAAAAAGGGGTCTGTATTTTTTTGACAGGAGTCAGTTATGCTTACTAAGGCTGAATTTAGTTGATCAAAAATGCAGTCAAACTGTAATATTGTAAAGTATTATTGAAATTGAAAAATGAAAATACATTTTATTTCTATGATGGCAAAGCTGAATCAGTAGCCATTACTCCAGTCTTCAGTGTCACATAATTCTTCAGAAATCATTCCAATGTAGTGATTTGATGCTCAAGAAACATCACTATTAATTATAGCAATGTTTTTATCTATTATCACTATTACTGTTGGAAACAGTTGTGCTGCTTAATATTTTTGTAGATTTGTATAATGCATTTTACAGCATTTGTATGAAATGGAAATCTTTTCTAATATTATAAATGCCTTATACTGTCACTTTGTATTAATATAAATCATTCTCACTTAATAAAATGATACATTTTTTTACAGAAAATCATTAAAAAAATATATTTAAAAATCAACAAAACATTGCTGTTTTATTGGATCACTTATTGTCTTGTTTGTGAGATACCTTGTAGTATTTTGTTGTTTGTGTGTGTGTGTGTGTGTGAGGATTGCGTGCCAGTGTAAATGAATGCGTCTCTTGGTGCATGTGGTATCGCTCCAAAAGCAACGGATGTGAGGAAGAGAGGAGGGAGAGACTGTACTACAGCTGAGGCATTTCAGGAACCTACATAGAGCTCACTCTTAACATGTGTCTCTAATGATAACTAAATTATGTGTGCATCACATATGTATGTGTTTTAATTATGTTGACGTTCAGCCTTTACTTACAGTACAAATCGCAAAGTCACTCCTCCACACCATCCTCATGTGACATGTTCAATTGCCCTTATGTACCACACATGCTGCACACGGACCTCCTGTGTTTAGCCCCCATGTATCTTCTCAGATACCCCCACTACGCACAGTGTTGCATACAACTCATCCTCACATCTCACACGCTTCACACACCAACAGTGCTAAACAAACAACCTCAAATAGTCACTGATGTAGTGAAATCAAGACTTTCTAGGGTATTTTTACAACAAAAATAGATAAAATATTACATAAAAGAAAATGTCACTGGCTTGGAATAAATGATTTAGATTTAGTTTGGCATTGTATTTCCTGTGTAGCCTCATTAGATATTCAGATTGGAGGTTTGCCAAAAGCTGGCACTGATCTTTCATGTAAATGAATGTTTAACAACATGTTCCCAAAAAAAAGCTTTGAGATAAAGAAAGATACCTCTAGGAAGTGTTGTTCATTAAATGTGTAACTTTTCTGCCACGCACTACTAAAAATTGTGAGAAAAGGGTTCTCTCTCGCTTTCCCGGTCTCTTTCTTTCTCTCTCTCTCTCTCTCTCTCTCTCTCTCTCTCTCTCTGTTCTCTGACAACATTTGAAGTGAAAATTGGCAGAGTTCTTTACACATTTCCGTGTCTTTTCGCCATTTCCTAAGAATTTCCAGGGTCTTGTGTGATGCCTGCCTCCCAGCTATGTTGCATATGTTAAGAGTTAACCACAAAATACCAAATGCAAGGAAAGATGCGGCTAAATGGCTCGGACACGACAAGCTGTTTGATGATTTTTAACCAAAATGCCATCTTAAAATTTGATAATGCTCTATAATATGCATTATTATGCATACTGTGAGCCTATACTTAACGTGAACAGTCTAGAAAATAATTACAAATATTTTCTGGCTAATCTTTATTTATTTATTTATTTATGCAGTTGCAGTCTGTCCTTTTTTCTCTTTTCCCGTTTAGCTAAAGGAGTATATATCCTATATACTTGCTGAGAGTCTGTAGCACTTAACAGGTATACACTCACGCACAAACAAAACACGATTTTGCTGAACCTTTAACTTTAAAAATTAGAAATTTCAGAATCTGTTTTATTCACTTATGTGTGGAGAACCATCATTTATCTTGGTCACATTTGATGCAACATACAATGTAAACATACACTACAGTAATTACAATACAAAACTGTACATTCAACCAATATGCCTTATAATATGCTATATGTAGAACTGAAAGCAGAGGACAGAATAGAAGAATAGAAATAGTATGGGTGAGTGAAGTCTACAACTGACCTGTGACTTATATGATACACACACACATAAATACTACAGATTATTCTGACAATTAGTCACTATGATGTTCCTCTCTAAAGCCATTGATTAAACCCTGACATTCAAATCTTTACCAGACCTGCATTTATTGTACACTCTCTCTCTGTGTGTGTGTGTGTGTGTGTGTGTGTGTGTGTGTGCTGAGAGAGAGAGCGCTGGCCTCACGCCTCAGAATATGGCTGCCTTTGATATCCAGCAGTTCCGTTTTCAGACCTTATCTGCCTCTATGAAGAATTATATCAGCGTATGAATCTCAAGCTTTAATCATGTTAACCTGCGATAGGACCTTCATTGCATAATGAGTTTATGGGGTTTGTAATAGACCTTGGAGGATTTCTTTCTCCTCTTCCTCTTCTCTACAACGCCTCTCAGGCTGACTTAAATTCTATTTATTACATGCAGGAGACATGCAAATCTGCTTTACCCTTGCGTTTTTTTTTTTTATATTAATACAGATCCATAACGGAGCTGATTAATTTGATTGATCTTAATATATAGTGTGTGTGTGTATATATATATATGTATTCATGTCTGTGCATATGTGTATATTCATTAGTAAAATTGAACTTAAAATTGAAAAATGTTGTGTACAGTTCAGTGTTCTGTATTGTAGGTAGTGTGTAGTGCTGATAGTGTTTGTTGTGGTGTTTATATTACTGTGTTTTTATGGTGCAGGTTGTTGTGCGATCAGTGCAGTAGTGCATGCTTTTTATTAAACATTTTTAATGTGCCATGGCTCATGGCTGGCAGCATTTCCCGGCTTAGTATGGCTGGTTGGCTTGTGTGTGTGCCATCCATTTGATGCCAGACCTCCTCATTTCCTATCAGTGGTTATTAAAGGTGTTTCCGCTGTGTTTGTGTGTATGTGTGTGTTTGGCACTAGTGTAGTGATATTGGTAATACTTGAGAAAGGAAACCAAAGCAATATGCGTAACTTGGACCAACTGAGTCTAGTCAAACTGATAAAAATTTACAGTTCATTTGATAACCCTGAGCAGGGAAAAATTGTCAAAAAAGACTGTTTTGATTTGAATTCTCATGCTCTTTTGGAAAAAGCCTTTATGTTAATGAATATGTTAGACTTGTTTTGTTTTGTTTTGTTTTGTTTTGTTTTGTTTTGTTTTGTTTTGTTTTGTTTTGTTTTGTTTTAACTGAAGTACATTTAAGGCCATGTAGACCATGTAGATTGTAGAAATGTTTATTTTCAGGAATAACATAATACTTTTTTTTTTTCTTGGTTTTTTTTGGATATGTCTAGCTGAAGTGCAACCCTGTACAGTTATTTTAGCTATTCTGGGGGCATTTAAAGTGGCCTGGACAAGTATAAGTTGAAACCAGTTCTAAGTAATTTTCTTATACAGTAAACACCTTAATAGTCATTTTAATATATTTGTGTCACAATTAAGCAGAGGCAGCTTGCACTAGCCTTATAGATCAACACTAAGGCATATTGTCATTAGATTAATGCGCACTCTCTGCACAGCGGACCTGCTTCTCCTCCCCAGTGTCTCTCTCACTGTGAAATATGTTTAATAAGTGCATAATTATGACATCTGTTAGCCTCATTGTACCTTTCAGTGGCAAGTGAATCACAGGAATAACAGGTTTAAGTACGTGTTAACACTATGATAGCATGTTTAATTGAAATATGACTGGGGAGCAATGAAGATTAAATTAACCCTGAAGATAATCGCCTCACACGAAGATAATTGAGTCGCAATCATCCTCGCTGTGCAATGAAGAATAGCAAATAGA
>SCHK01410562.1:0-10790 GCA_004124795.1 Poropuntius huangchuchieni | reverse complement strand
AAAAAAAGTGGAGTGTTCCTTTAAAGTGGTCATAAAATCAGAATTTTCTCTTCTGAAATAAAAGCTTCCCCCAGCTCAAAAGACCATTTATTAACTAAGCCACAGAAGCTGCTCATTCCAAATCGTTTGATTTCTCAGAAAGGTGAATTAATTAACATAAGGTCATCTACTTACACATTAACAATGCTTATTCTATTGTCTTTCTAATTAAACAGGTTTACTGAACAAATTGTGTCTTGATCTTTAAATAAATTCAATTAGAATTTACGTAAGGATAAAAAAATGTATATGTTGTAATCCGGAGCTCTTTACTTACACACTATAATATTAAGGTTACAAATAACAGATACAAAACTATTAAATTCAGTTTCTATAATAAATTCTCAAATAAAAAAAAAGAAAAACTGCATGCAAACTTGTAAATTGCATGTAAGGCAGTTTTTGCATTAACTTCTGAATCTAATTATAAAGTTAGGTTTTTACTTCAGGTTAAGTAAAATATAATTAATATATAAGCAAATAGAGGGCATATATTTAGCAAAACTGTGTCTTTCCACGTTTAAAACACTGAGACACACATAAGATCTTTCAACATACCTTCATGTTCATTCATGTTTATTTCATGCTGTAACTAGTAGTAAATGGTATTAAAGAGAAAGAGATGATTGCGTTCACTCGCACTACACGCTGCTGTTTAAACCAAATAGAATACCCAAGACATTTCACTCGTATAGTTTTGAATGGGGAAAAATGCAACACAATATGGCCGCTCTATCGAACGAAGTCCCGCCTTCTGAACAAAAAAACGATCTGATCAGATTTCTCTGGTTATTTCAAATATGAAATTTAATCTTAAGCTTAGTGAACAGTTTTGGAGAATTTGATGTTTCCCCATTCTAAGAGATAGGAGTTGCACTTACATGCCCGAGAGGCGTTTCAAATATGGCCGCTGAGTGACATGACTTGTCTTAAAGAGACTTTGCTTGAACTGATGTGTCTATACAGAGATCGGTCACGCCACATCAAAGAGCGCAAAACAGCATGTTGAATAAAAATGGACAGAATTTGAAAAAGACTTTGTTTCTTATCAAAAGTAAAGAAACACAGGGAGTATCACGATTATTGGTTGTTAAAAGGCTACAACGCTGTATTTGTTGTGTACACATGTACACACACGTACTGGAAATTTGCTGTACGAATACGTGTACCGTTACACCCCTTATGTATGTGTGTGTATACAGGTATTCATACAGCGAATTTTTATAAATATATGTGTGTGTGTGATTTATTTTTTAGAAAACTGGATGCTGAAGTAACAGATGCTAGAAACAACATGGTTCTTGGAGACCTCTTCTTCTTTCCTTTCCATCTCAATCTTTTCTCCGTCTCTTTTCCTCTCTTTCTTTTCCTCTGTCTCACTCTTTCATGAATGCAAGTAGTTAGGCTCCAGCCCAGCAATGAAATTGTCTCTGATAAGCGCAGTACCATTAGAGGTCTATTGTTAGACACAAGTACAGAGCACCTCATTTCTGATTCCTCTCAAGTATTAGTGCCCCTCCACATGGTACTTGAACTGATTTCTAATGTAAATTCATCAGTTCAGGTCACTCTGTGCTGGATACCTTAGCATACTTTTGTGTTTTCAGTGCACTAAAGCGTTTTAGTACTTTGTCATTTGAAACATTCCACAAATAGAACACAACAACACGGTCACATTTTTATTGTTTTTCCACAAAGGGTCAGTGAAAAATAGCAAATCTAAACTGTTACATTGGAAAGCCAAACTATATATTTTAAAATACATTTTAGGAACAAAACATCACCATTACTTATGTTATTATACTTATAAAATATTATAAACAATATTCAAAATAAAATAATAGATATTTTTCATTATATTTATAATAAAAAAATTCTAAAAAACAAATTTCGAATTTTTGTATTTTTTGTTGTAGCAGGATGCATTTGTGGAACAGGCGGTTGAGTAAGACACCTACAACATCAGATACAATATGTTACTTTATATGAATATAAGCAATCTCATTTCCAATGTGGAATAACCATGCATGCATTGATGAGATCTTGTAAAAGGATCATTTTGTAGCCCGAAAGGCATAAATGTAATATGAAGGTTAGACGAGTTTACTCTTTTAATGTGCATGTGACTAAGATTTAGTTCTTATTTTTAGCAAGATAATCAACATCAATATGTTGTAAACACGTAAGCTGTTTACTATTTGATAGCGTGTATTTGTGTTTATGCAGGTGGTGATATATTGTGGATAGCCATGGCAGGAACGCATCAGATCTGGGCTCTCTTCCTGGAGGACGGGAAGCTTCCCAAAGGGAGGTGAGCTCTTCTCCCTGTGTTCTCCTCATGTTAGTTCTGTACAGTCAAGGCAGCATTCAAATAAAGAGGCCACGGGACTGCCCAAGTGATGTCATTTTCTGGGCAGCCACACAGTTCACTGTTGGCGGAAATCGTTCTGATCGTCCTGATACAAAATGAACTCTTAACTTGGTGTGTTGTTCGCAAATGTAACATTTCTCTTGACGTTTTTAGAGCCATAGCAAGCACTGATAACAGCTTTAATATCTCAGATAAAGAACATGCGGGGGGAAAAAATCCTTTATTAAATATAATAATCCCAAGACTTTCTGGCACCATGTGCCAGAGACTTTTTTTTTTTCTCTTACATGCTATTAGATCCTAATTGCAGTTATTTTGTCACAATTCCGGCTTTTGTTTTAGAGTCAGCCAAATTAAGAGCAGTAACTGTTCCATATAATCATTCTAATCAGACTTAACCATCTTTATCTAATGCCTTTTCCAGCGACAGCAAAAAAGGAACATGTGTGCGCTTTGCGGGCAGTGGGAATGAGGAGAACAGAAATAACGCGTACCCTCATAAAGCAGGTCTGGCCCAGCCGTCAGGCCTGGCTCTTGCCCCAACTGAGCCCTGGGAGTGTCTCTTTATCGCTGACAGTGAGAGCAGCACCATTCGTAGCCTTTCGCTGAAGGATGGAGCAGTCAAACATGTGGTGGGGGGAGAAAGAGACCCTCTGGTAAGCCCTAACTGTCGTGCTTTCAAGTCTTAACACAGGGTTCACCAAACTTGGTTCTGGAGGGCCGGTGTCCTGCAGAGTTTAGCTGCAACCCTAACACACCTGAACCAGCTAATCAAGGTCTTGCTAGGTATCAACCTTATTCCTGAACTCGGAAGTAAGCTTACGGGTTAGACCTCCGGTTCATTAGCAGCTATAGGGAAATAATGAGGAGAATAACAACATGCAGTAAATAGTAAAACTGTTTGCATTACAAACCAGTGTGTTCATAATTAAGATAATACATATAAATAATATGGTAAGACACACTTATTTGCAGTATCAAGAAGCAAAACGAGTAGTTTTGCGCTGATAAAAATAGCTGGAAACAAATGAGCTGGAAGCTGCGTAGTACAAGTTTATAAAAACTACTCTAGGCTGGTTATAAGTAAATTAAAGTGTATAAAGAGTCTTATCTATTTACAAGGTAAAAGTTCTTTATACATTGGGTTAATGCAATGAATTATAAGGCATTCAGATACCAAGAAAGAAGTTTAAAGGTGTTAAAATTCTCTTCTTGTGAGGACTCTGCTCTTTGGTCAAGCGGACCTTTATTTCTTCTGATCAGTATCAGATAATTTCTCTCCCTACTGAGCACTTTGTCTTCCCTGCCCATGCTTTATAAGGGAAGGAGTGTGTTGTTGCCCAGTTCACATAAGGAAAAACACCACATGGAGAGATTTGATTTTTTTTATGGAGTCATAAATTATCACAGTTGATTACATGCCACATTTGCATGCGGTGTAAAGCACTTTTTTGTACAAGTTTGTTTGGCACTACAAGATCCCAAAGCTTGCTATAATGTAAGGAGACATTTAATAAATGAAGTCGTGGAGCAATTTTTATCACTTAATGAACCTAGGCGATTTGAATGAGAAACTATTTTTCTCCATTCCTTGGAGCAGTCAAGACATTTTTCAGATCTGCAAGATTTCCTTTGAGTAGACTGTTTTCTTCTGGCAGAGAATGAAAATGGATTGGGTTTCGCCATATTTGGTCACTGGGATTAATGAGCTTTTTTCTCTTCCCTTGTGATGTTCAGTGACTTATTTTGTACATTAGACCACCGCAGCGCTGTGATTGAGTAAATATACAGAAAAGGCTCATTTATACATTCTCTAAACTTTGCACCAATGCGTAACGTTGTTCGCATGGGTAAGCGGTCAAGAAATCATGCATGGCCTTTAAAGATTATGTTTTCTCTTTGCTTGAGCAGAACCTTTTTGCGTTTGGAGACGTTGATGGTAAAGGCATAGATGCAAAACTGCAGCATCCATTAGGAGTGTCCTGGGATGAGGGCAGCAGACTCCTCTATGTAGCCGATTCTTACAATCACAAGGTCAGTCTTTCTGCACCAGACACACAAACAATGCACTGCAGTTCTATCGAGTGACTTTTATTTTAAAGCTAAAATAAACTTTAATCAAATTGTGGCCCCAGTATATATTTTGACACTGAAGCAGCATTTAAAAAATGGATTAGATAAAACAGACTAAGGGTAATTAAAAAAAAAATTAACCCTATTTATTATTATTATTTAATATTTTTCACTTGCATTTTTTTTTTATTTGGGTATCTTTTTCAAATTCTCACACTTATTTACTGAATTTTCTTCCACCTCAGACCATCAGAGATGTAGATGAGGCTTTTTTTTCTTTTTCCATTAGAACAAATTTGGAGAAATTTAGAATTACAGTGAAAAAGTCCATCCCCAGTATCATAGATTGTCTTGTTCTGACGGCACCCATTCACTGCAGAGGATCCATTGGTGAAGAAGTAATGCTAAATTTCTCCAAATTTGTTCCGATGAATGAACAAGCTCTACGTCTTGGATGGCCTGAGGGTGAATACATTTTCATTTTTGGGTGAACTATTCCTTTAACCAAAAAGTGGTGCAAATTTTTGAAAGTGCAAGCACTAACAATGGTCATTGAATCCATGGTCATGAAAGAGCTTCTTCTCTGTTGCAGATCAAAGTGGTGGATCCGAAGACTAAGCAGTGCAGGGTGCTTGCAGGCACAGGGAAGGCTGGGAACGGACTTGGCCCGAGCTTTCTGGAGTCCAGCTTCAACGAACCCGGAGGCCTGTGTCTGGGTGAAGGAAGAAAGCTGCTATATGTAGCGGACACCAACAACCATTGCATCAAAGTCCTGGACCTGGAGACCAAAACGGTGTCTTTGGTGAGTCCCCACATGAGGGTTGTCATTTATCAGTTGTCATTCTTAACCATTTGCTTATTGTTTTTTCTGTTTTCTGCACCAGTTTCCCATTGTAGTTCAGCAAGAGGTTGATGCTATCCTCACAACCGCCACTAGCAGCACACCTGCGGTCAGAAAGCTTCCTAAACTTCCCAAATCAGCCCCAGTCCTTACAATGCCTTCAATCACAGTTTCTTCAGGGCAGTCAGTCACTCTTTTGCTGAAATTGGCACTACCGACTGGAACCAAGCTGACTGAAGAAGCCCCTAGTTTCTGGAGCTTATCTGCAGAAGGTACGAAATCAAATGTATCCAATAAGAGCATCTTCACTAGCTCTCAGTGCCAATTATGTAAAACGTGTTTATTTAGATGCGGTTTTTCGCACCATGTACACTATTCCTCAGGGGCTTCTCCGTGGGGTGAACTATAGTTTTCTGTTTGCTGGATTGCTGTGTTCACACATTTTCAGCAGGCTTCAGGGACCAGCTGGCCATACTGGGAGATGATCCAAAGATAAATAAACAATTCCTCTATGCATCCCAACACACGGTCAACCCTTCATTCTATCTTACCCTTCCTATCTCGCTCTCTTTTTTTAGCATCATCATTTCTGCCTCACCCTCCGTCCGTCTGCTGCAACATTTGTCTTTCCTGTTGTCTTTTCTCTCAGTTCTTCTGCAAAAAAACGTCAATCCCACCCGAAAGCACGTCTTCCATGATTGATAATCAGCCCAGTCACCAGAGACAACTTCTGCTTATCACACTGATTGTTTGTCTGTGCTCCGCACCAGAACATTTTACCATCCAATAAACAAGAACCTAATTAGTTTACGAAACTGGTCGTAGTTGAAGTGACAAAAAGTCCCAGGGGGCTACTCTGCATAATTAGAACAAAGACACCCATTAGGACCAGAAAAGCCTGACCGGCTGTGGGCGTTAAATTCTCAGAAACGGCAAATACTAATTCTGTCTGACTTTGATTGATTGACTGTAATTATGCACCAAATTACCGTGAGTGCTTGTTTGTGGGTGGCTTCGCGTGTGTAGTAGTTACTAGTGTAAATGTTTTGTGTGTTATACGTAAATACAAATGTGAGATTGAATTCCTGTATTTTGACCCCCTAGAAAATTATCATTATGTAAATGGTTATATCAGCAAGCAGGGTCAGAAATTAATGGAGACTTAGGGAAAGTGCCATCAAAAGTGACAAAAAAAAAATGTGACTTCAGTTTTTATGATTTTATATTCACTACCGTTCAGTAAGTTTTTTTTGTTGTTGTTGTTTTTTGTTTTAGAACAAATTTAACTTGTTCAGCAAGAATGCATTAAATTACTCAAAAGAGATGTTTATTGTTACAAAAGATTTCTATTTCAGATACGTCTTACAGCTTCCACAAAATTATTAAGCAGCACAACATTTCAAACACTGATAATAGTATGAAATGCTACTTCATCACCAAATTATCATATTAGAATGAATTCTGAAGGATCATGCTGAATGTCCTCTGAATTAATTATATATTATAAAATATCGTAAAATAGAAAACTCTTATTTTAGATTCTTATAATATTGCTGTATTATTATTGTAATAATTTTATGTAATTTAAATATAATGTATTTGATTATATATTATTAAAAAATGTAGGCTTATTTATGTAGTTTTTAACGAGAACGGCCTTTAGGTATTTAGAATTTATTTGCATAATTCTTTTTTTTTTTTTTTGTATGATATATTTATTAAAATTGTCTGCGTAAATTTATTAAACTATAGTGCAATTGCCCTAGTAAGTATTTGCACACTTAATCAACATTTTAAAAAACTATTGTTATATAATTAGATAACAAAATATCAAACACGGTGTCAGGTATTTTAATGAAAGACCATTTGAATGTACTTTTAAAAATATATTTTTTTAGCTTTCTAAAAAATTAATCAATAGATATAATATGAAAAATATGTAAACATGCCATCATAAAGATATTTTTCTGACAGTTTATGGTTTGCTGGTGCTTATGTTTTACATAGGTCAGCCCGGTAGATCTTTGCTCTCGTCTGTGCTCACTGGGGATCATTTGATTGGACACTGTCCTAATTCTATCTGGCACTTGTCTTAGTAGCCTGCCCTTGATTCAAGGCCAGTGACACACCTGGTACACACTGCATTGCAGAACCTATAACCAACGGCGTTTCCTTTCACTGCTAACGCACATGAAATTATGTTTGTATGCATATTGAAAGTCCCCATCAACTGCCAGAGAAATATTTCATTGTGTTGGCAGATGTATATGTGTTGTTTTACACCCAAACACATGGTGCTTCAGGAACCAATGCCTTCCAAACAAACATCAGCCAGAAATATCAAACGTTACAGGAATCGTCCATCGACCGCACATTAAACCATGTTGTTTTTCTCAGCAGGTAATGAGTGGTTACTGGAAGGGCGAGCTGTGACGGGGAGCATCAGTGATCTCTCTAAACCTATCTCAATCGTCTCATCCATCCCAGCGGCCCCTGCGTCCCCAGACCCCACACTGACGCTCGAAGCCTGGGTCTACTGCTGCCTTTCTGAAGGCGGGGCTTGTATGATGAAAGCAGTGTCCTTTAAACAGCCTCTTCTGATTGGTTCCACATCTCAGGATGGTTCTGTTGCAGTGACGCTTGAGCATGCCTTTTAAAATAAGTGTCCGCCCAAAGGATCTTGGAGCACATTTAAAGGGATAGTATACCCAAAAATTTAAATTCTGTCATCGTTTACTCATCCTAAAACTGTCTGAATTTCTTCAGTGGAACACAAAAATTATGTTTTGAAGAATGTTGACAATTTTGGTTCATGTTGACTTGGTTACCAACATTATGGAGAATATTTTCCTTTATGTTCCTCAGAAGAAATAAAGTCATACAGGTAAGTAAATGATGACAGAAATAAGAATTTTTTGTCTTACAGTTCTGAGAAAAAGAATTCTGAAAACATCGTAATTATGAGATATAAACTCAGAATTCTTATAATTCCGTGTTTACATCTCCCAATTTTGAGTTTGCACCTTGCAATTTTTTTTTTCGCATCATGGAATAAAAAAGGTAATTGTAACTTTTTATCTTATAGTTTTTTTTAATCGAAACTTTATCTCTCACAATTGTAAGTTTATATCCCACAAATTGTGGTTTTCTTGCAAATCTGAGGGGAAAAAAGCTAGAATAATTGTGAGAAAAGTTCAAATTGTGAGATATAACCTTAGTTTTAAAAAAGTCAGAATTGTGAAAGTGTGAATTGTGAAAATAATCACAATTACCTTTTTTAAATCCTGTATCCTGTGTTGGAAACAAACTTCCATAGTAAACTTGTATTGGACCCCATTGACTTTCATTATATGGACAAAAATATATTTTTCCTCCTTTTGTGTTCCATAGAAGAAAAACAGAACAACATGAGGATGAGCAAATGATTTTTTAGGTGAATATCCTATTAACATTCAAATCACATCCTGCGGTTAACACATACTGTAGTAATCAGACACTTCACATGCTCATCATCAGGCTAATCAGACAGATTGCAAGTACTAATTGTAGAGTCAGGATCTGACTGTTAAATCTTGACAAATATTGAACAAAGTGCCTCATTCTCATCAGCAATATTTTTGTGGTTCTGCTAGTGGTGTTTCACATGATTAAGCTTGTGTAATGCCTTTGCCAAATAGCCTGTTATCATTATCAGCCATCTTCATTCAGTCACTCACATGCTCTCGCACAATAATATTTGAAATAATGCAGTGTAGTGTAAAAATATAGCCAGTGTCAGCTGCTCTGACAACCCTTCATGGTTGGGTTGGCTAATATTATTATTATTTCCCGCACTGCACATTTTTTTTCTTAACCATATGATACCGTAGGCCAGTCTTGTAAATGAGCAGTCAGACTTAATGCTATTTAATTGGCCTTATTTATTATTGTTTGCCAGGCTTAAGTGCCTTTTCAATGAGCAATACACTTTTTATGAATGAGTTATGTGTTGGAAATCAAGCGGTGACATTAATTTCAGTGTTCAGTCTTTTGTGGAATGGAATCATGAGCCATTTACATCTACATATTCATGTTTTCATATTTCATGCCTCTCAGTGCTGTTAAGCATTAACAATGGAACTACAATGTATTCCTTATACATCATAGATCATGTGCTTGCAGAATATGCATTGCAGAGTGTGAGTGTGAATCAGACCAGGTGATTCTTCTAGACACTGTGTAGAAATGGCCTCTAAAATTGTTCTGTTGCTGTTTTTGATTGCTTTTCCTCTGGCTGTTCTAGTCCATAAACTATTTAATAAAAACAAAATGTATCTCTTACTCTTTTGAGGGCAGCTCTTTTATACAGCCTCCAAATTCTGCACTTTAACAGATTAATTGGATGCAGTGGTCTAATAAAGTTTATTTTCCCAGCATTTATCTGTTCAGCGTTTTCATATCCTCTTCACAACACACAAGGACCAGTGCATTCATTGTAAATGACAAAAGACCATCTGTTCTAGCAGAGATGTTTTATGGTGAGAAAGATTCCAGTGGTCAAATGGGGTTTTTTTTCTTTTTTTTTTGTCCAAGGATGCTTTGTCGGCGCCGGTAGCCTAGTGGGCAGCACGTCGTCATGCAGCGCTGTTGCGCTTCGGCCGTAGCGAGTTCGAGTCCCGGCTCGCAGATCCCGTTCCCTATCTCTCTTCCGCTTCACTTCCTGTCAGCTTTGATCTACTATCAAATTGAAGGCAAAAACGCCAAAATTAAATCTTAAAAAAAAATAAATAAAAGGATGCTTTAGAATAGGTTTGGTTTGTTAATAAAGCATTAGGTATCATGGAAATTTACTGATCTAGGTTAATTTATAAATATACCATTGGTCATTATTAATTAATGTTTGTTTAAAATACATTTACTCAATGTAATTCATACAACTTTGAATTTAAAATAGTGAAAATACATTGTACAAATAATATAAATGATCCATAAATAGTGTAAAAGCATTGTTGGTTCAAACACTGTAAATGACCGTGAATTTAACAGTAAAAGACTGTAAAAATGCTACAGTAAAAACCTGTGAAATGGTTAACGGTAAGTTCTCCTACTACATATGGTGAAAAAGTCATTTTATGGTAGTATACCGTATTTGGAATTAAAAATACATATAATTTACAGTGAATAACCATAAATTGACATTCCCAGAATCCCTGCATTACTTTTTAAATTTGATTTTTTGTGTGAAATAACTGTTTTTTTTCTTATCAGTTTTGTACATTAGGGTAGAATGTACAACTAATGTTGTTAAATAAATGTTTATTGCATTATTTCAGTTTCATGAGTTACCGTGATGGTGTTTGTGTGAATGACACTGTCCACCTTCTACACTGTAAAAAGTGAAAAGTTGACCTAGCTTAAAAAAATTGAGGAAACCCATTGCCTTAAAAATAGTTTTAAAAAATAAGTTAAGTGAACTTTACAGTTCAA
>SCHK01410328.1:23481-35944 GCA_004124795.1 Poropuntius huangchuchieni | reverse complement strand
TTTTCTTTACCATGGAGAGGATCCTCCGATCATCCACCACTCTTGTCCTCCGTGGATGTCCAGGCCTTTTTATGTTGCTGAGCTCACCAGTGCATTCTTTTTTCTCAGAATATACCAAACTGTTGATTTGGCCACTCCGAATGTTCCTGCTATCTCTCTAATAGATTTGTTTTGTTTTTGAAGTCTAGAAATTGTCTGTTTCACCTGTATGGAGAGCTCCTTTGACCACATAATGTGGGTTCACTGCAACAGCTTCCAAATGCAAATGGCACACTGTCCAATTAATTATGGTTGAAAAGGGATGGAGGTAAATATTAAAGAGCTGTAATTCCTTAACCTTTCCTCCAGTTGTGTTGAAAATACCCTCAAATCTCAGAGTGTGCAATGTAAGCTTACATGCATATAACTGTAACTTGAATGTGTTTTGGTCAGCAGCTAAAATAATAAAAATTGTGCCTTTGTCCTTTGTCTCGACACTGTGCAATGAATCTTTTATTTATCACATCTGCACTTTGTTTGTTGTAATGAGAGGATTCGCAAGCCTGCAGAACTCGGCACTGAACAAAACTCTGGCATTTTGAGCAGTGAGTGAATTCTGATTCTGACTGGCCATTGCGTTCAAGAAACCAACAGATATGTCTGTGATTGGTTACACTGCTCAATGCTGCAAAACAAATTGTATTGCAACCCTGTGCTGGGCTTTTCAACAGTTTGTGTGCCTTGTGGTTCTATGCGCCAAAATTTAAGTGCTTCTTTTCACAGTGGTAAAAGACAATAGGCTGATCAGCTCAGTAGTGGGTTGTGCCACCTAGTGTGTAGGCAAAAAATGCATTTTTGGTCAGTGCTACCTATCATACAGAAAAATTATCAGTTATTTCCATTTCAGTGTATAGGCACCATTCATCTGCAATTTGCTTTACTTTATCATGTCTCACTGAGTGTGAAAGGGCCTCCATGGAAGAAAATATTTGTAAAATTTGTTTGATTTGGTTATTTTACTATTCTTTACAAACTATTTTAATGTTAATAATATTTCAGAGTAGCTTTTATTTTTATATTTTTCATATTTTAATTTTAATTTGAACAATTTTGTTTAGTTTTAGTAATTTTGTTATGTGCTTTTACCATTTTTTCTCATTTTAGTTTTTTCTATTTAGCTTTGATTTGTAATTTTTATTTACTAATATTATATTTTATCTTATTTCAGGTTTTAATAGTTTAGTTAACTATGACAACAGTGGATGTAGGTGCAAATTCCTTGTAGACTTCATGATTTGAAAGAATCAATGAATTGTTTTGTTTGTTTTTTTGTTTTGTTTTGTTTGTTTTGTTTTGTTTTGTTTTGTTTTTGGACTGATACAAAGCAACTAAATCAGATTCAATGCTGCATTGTTTGTATACAAAAGCATCTCTGTTGACTGACTTTTACCTTGCCTATAACCCTTCAGAATTCTTTTGAATGGTTTTATGGCACTTCAGGAGAAAGTTTTTTTTTACATCCGATCTTGTTCTTCATTATGAGAAACAGGCCAAACTCTTTCATTAGGGGTGGTGAAGTAGACTCCTGAGGCTGACAGGAGAGAATTCAGTGGAGACAAGCTGTAGTGTGTAATTGGGTCCATCCGGTCCATCTGGTCCTTCAGAGAGGTCACTTGAAGTCAAAGTTCTCCACAAGAATTTTCTGTAATTCATTTAGTTTTCTTTTCTACTGCTTGCCTCTTTTTTGGAAGTATATTTACAAGAGTCAGTTATCTTCTTAATTATTATTATTATTATTATTATTATTATTATTATTTTCATTTTATTTTCAAGTCCCTTATACCTTATTCTTACAAAAGAACATAAGTGTGTCATGCAAACCCACACTGATAATCCTTCTTGAAACAAATATATATAATAATGTTTGAATAGGTGCTATTTAAGACAACAACACAACAAAATCCTCAGCAGACTTGAGTGACACTCACCATCTCAAGAGAATATGGCTAGGCATTGTGGGTAGCGGTGAGAATTCCTGGCTGTCTCTGTCTGATTAAAATGTGATGTGTTGAAAGTTGGCTTTGATCTTAGGAAATGTCTGCGAGGGGAGCAGTTGGAATTTAGCTTGGGCTTTTTCCCTCCCGCTCTCTCTGTGATTTGGCCCTGCAGATGGAGGCCGATAGATAGTGTCACCATTCATTTCCTGCTCAAGCTCCTACACCATTCTGTGCAGACACTAGACCTGGAGCAGGGATCCAAAATGAATAGATCACATGCCGAGCTTTTGTGACTTGTGCATAGCTCTGTTTTCTTCTATGCTTCTCTCTAAATGTATGCATGTGCTGTGGATTGTACATGCACAGTTAACATGACATTTTGCAAATAACCCCAAAGACTTGGAACATCACACCCCACGGAATGAGTGGAAGAATACACCATATGAAAAAGACTCCTAAGGTGCTTAAATGCTTTTCTTCGTCTCTGATTCCAGGCCTCCTGCACTGGCGGCCAGCCCGGCATTTTCTGATATCTCCCTCATCCGGATCTCGCCACATCGGAACCCTTCCGTGGGGGCGGAGTCACCCTTTAACCCCCCACATCCATACATTAACCCCTACATGGACTATATCCGCTCGCTGCACAGCAGTCCCTCTCTGTCCATGATCTCTGCGGCCAGGGGCCTCAGTCCTGCAGATGGTGAGTACCTCAGAGACCTGTTCTGGGCCGGCTAAAATTTTTATAACTTCTTCTAAATGTCAACCTATTGTGAGCAGAGCAAAGCACACAATTCTAAGTATTAAACTTCTACACAAAACATGTCCTTCAGAAACTGATAATAGATTAAAAATATATCTATACAGTTTTATCTATTATTTTGTCAGTCTTTCTGTGGAGGCCTGGGATAATGCATTCATATATCCCTCATTTTATCTGTCTGTGGAGCTTCTCTCTGGAAGCGGGAGACCATAGTTAGATCGTTTGGCTGGGGTCACTCTCTTTGATCTTTGTCTCAGGCCAGCAAACCTCTGGAGGAACATTCGACATGTCAGGCAGAGTCTAGTGATCACATTCTGAGTTGATGGGGGTGAAGTTCAAGGCCATGGTTGAGGGCAGAGGGCACAAGAAGGGAGGGAAGGATGGGAAGTGGGAATGGTTTAGAAGATGGACTCCAGAGGCCTGATGGGGAGCCATTTTGGTTTCTTGTGTGAAGTCGGACTGGGAAATCCATTACAGGGTCAGCAAAGACAGCTGTTTTTAAAAGGTCTCTGCAGTATGCTGGCCTCTTGGCCTTCTCCTCAGGCATGGGGTTTTAATTGAAGTCTGAAGCACAAATACCAAAGTGGGGCAATCAGAGGGGCCTCTCACAGGCCACAGATAATCACAACTGTAACAAATTGTGGTGCCATTTCACATCAGCCGTGTTTTACTATCTACCAAGTGTGTCAAAGGAAGACATGAATCATTTCCAAATAGTTATTGACTATTCCCAGAGAAGAAACCTGAATAAGGGCTAAATTAAACTTGTTGATGCAATTTGGTTTGATGTGACATTTTTGTGGTCTTGGTTAAAAAAAAAAAAAAAAAGATTGTTAATTAAAATAGATTATTTTGACAACTTGTACAAATATATATATATATATATATATATATATATATATATAAAAACATAAGGATGTTTTTATTTTTTAACTTTTTAATAACCGAATTATGTTTCTACTCCAATTTGCTGTATTTGAATGTAGATATTGAAATGGTGTGTGTAATAAAAACTTGTTTTCATTAAATAATGATAATAATAACTGGATTTCTCATTGCGTTCTTAACTGCCATTAGGCAGTGAAGCCACTGGAAGGGTTCGAGCCACAATCTTACTATTCCCCACTGGGAAGAGAGTAGCATTGACTCACAGCCAAACCACTCACCAAAAATCACCCGATTTGAAGCATATCAGTCACACAGGATTAGTTTTTATGTCATGTGTGTGTAAATGAATTTTTACTTCAGATGTTATCTGCAATGTTTATGGTCTTTTGGGGTGATATATTTAAATCGTTAAGGTGGCTGTGTCTGCTGTGCACTTGCCGACACAGGTAACTGATCCAACACAAAATACATTTCTTTATGTATGTAATTATGCAGGAAATATGAAACATGAACATATATCTGGTATTAGTATCAAAAATATATTTGAATATACAATGAATAATACAGTACAAGCCTCTGTTCTTATATTGCTTTATGTTGTATTGAAATTAAAAGCTTACCATGCATCATCTTGGAAATAAAGCTTCATGTCCACAAATCTAGTCATAAGTAGCAAATATATTTTAAAATAATAATTAATTTAAACAACGGTTAAATCATTACCTGCTTCAAAATGAATGCTGTTTCATTAAAACATTTGCAGTTAAGCTACTGTATGAATAAAAACACTATAACAAAATTACATAAAAAGTGAATAACTGTACAAGGCGAATAGCCTATGTGTATACAAAGAATAAATCTTTATTCAGATTTATATATATAGAGGATTTCGTTCATCAGATGTTTATCAAGTTCATCTTAGATGTTCGCTACTCTAATATAAATGAACGTAACTTTTTAATAAGCAGGGGAAATTCCAGACATTAAACAAATAAACAAACATGCTTAGGACCCTTGTGTTGTATGAATGTACAGGGATACTTTAGATATAAAAACGCTGACTTGTTAGGTGATGTTTTCTCATTAAAATCATACGATTTCCTATTAATTCATGGGAATACTGGGGAATAGCACTATGGCGACTTGGCAGCTTCACTTTCATGACGTCATCAGCAATCTAGTTCTCTATTTAACCCTCTGGGGTTGGCAAACGCCCCAGTGGGTTTTGTGGCATTTTTTCCTGATAACGCTGAAAAGAACTTAAATTACTCAGTCATTTTTGATTGTACTGGACATTATATCATTTGAATCCATATCTTCATTGATTAAAAACAATAAATCAATATTGTTAAGCAATAGCGTCCACACAGCTGATATGTTTACCTGTTTTAGTTTACTCACACATATATACAACATAGACACTGGTAGTCAAAATGCGCCATCGGACAAACGCTAATTAAATTTTACATTTTGGCCCTCCAAAACTATTTTGGCCGTAGCTGTAGATTGCTGTTTCAGTTTTTGGGTGCTGATATTTCTGGGCATCAGTAATATTATGTTATCCCTGGCTTAGCTGTTATTCAACAAACACAAGGAGTGACTGAATATTTTTCCCATTTTATGTTATTTTTAATCCATTATATAGGCGTTTCTGAATGAGGTATTTGGCTTTGGGCACATCCCTTACATATATTCTGAAACAATAATTATTAATAACATTTTGCATTCCATATGCAGCCACCAATTTATGTTAGTGGAAAGAAAAACATCGGTGGGAGTTTTATCGCTCTTTCGCTTCATCATTTTTTTCTGCTTTCTTTCCAACGCCTCCTTTGAAACACATTTTTTGTAATCTCCCAGATGCCAACATGCTCCACCAGCAGAATGCCTGCTGGCTCTAGTTGTGCACCATACTGAGGGTGCATATTCATCCTTAAAAATCGCCCCTGCCATTCCCCACCACCAGTCCATCAGTTCAATGCCAACATCTCCCATTTATAAATTCCACAAAGCTTTTTTTCTACATGTGAACGGGAAATGAGGCACATTACAGTTTAATGCAAGAGCCAAGGCAAGAAGAAACAACAGAGACAATTAAGGAAGCCCCCCAGCCCCTCCCTCACTACTTAAGTCATAATACCCACATCGAATTAATTTGGAATTTCTTCTTACATTCACACAACCAATCAGAGATGCATATTCCATGCATTCAGTTCGGGCCTCAGTTGAGATCCTTTCATCCGCTCTGTTCATTTCTTCTGGGGAAGACAGGATTTAGCCACAACACTTTGTGCAGCTAAAATGATTTTGTATTTGCATTGAGAAGCACTGTGTCAGTCTTTCTCTTATTCTTATTCTTTTTCTTTTTTGTGTGTGTATGTGTGTGTTTGTGAGTGTGCTTTCTCAATTGTGTTGTTTGCATAGAAAAGCATGTTGCCAAAAGTTTATTTTTAGGATGCATTTCTAGGACCTGTTATCACTCTGTTGCTAAAGTGTGGGAGGAAGATAGAGGAAACACATAAGAGAGACAGAACAAATCAGAGGGAAAGGCTATTTTAATTGTTCACATCTAAAATTCTGCCTTTTTTTCCCCCCTAAAATTAAAATAATTAATTAGTTACACTCATTTAACTTTCTTTCTTCTGTGAAACAGAAAAGAAGATATAGAATGTCCAGGCTCTCTCATCCATATAATGAAAGTGGGATCTGAGGTTGTCAAGCTCTAATAATGACAATAAAGTCCAGACTCGTGCGCTATATTCCAAGTCTTCTCAAGTCAAAACTATTCAATCACAAGTTTAAGAAATTAAAAAGGGTCAGTTATTCAAGATTTGTAGTAACATGCAGGCATGTACATGTATGTATTTCTTTACTAGCACTCAAAAGTTTGGGGTAATATCTTTTAATGTTTTTATAAGACGTATCTTATGAAATCTAATTTATTTGATCCTTGCTAAATAAAATGACTCATTTTTTATTTTTGCAAAAACCTTACTGACCAAAAACTTTTGAACATTGGTATATTTGTCAAATGACTGATGTTTTATGTCATTGTTTGACCCTTTAGCACCCCACACCAGTTTGACCACGGCGGAGTACTACCACCAGATGGCCCTACTTGCAGGTCACCGCAGCCCGTACGCTGACATCATTCCTTCAGTGGCATCTGCAACAGGGCCTACAAGCAGTGCCCTGCATATGGAGTACCTACAGGCTATGGAAAGTAAGTTCTCCACTTGCTTACGCTTTTCTGATGTTTACCATCACTTATCAGAGGGGCAGATTTACAGTAGGCTAAGACCAATAAGTCCCAGAACCTTAACTATTCAAAAAAGCAAAAAGCCATATATACAGTATATGATCATTACTACAGACTTCTGTGTCACATGATCCTTCAGAAATCATTCCAATATGCTGATTTATTATCATAGCTAGAAACAGTTGTGCCGCTTGATATTTTTTGGGACCTGTGATACTTTTTTCAAGATTCTTTAAAAAAATAAAAAGTTAAAAAGAACAGTGTTTATTCAAAATTGAAATTTTGTATTAAAATAAAAACTACTATTCAGAAGGTTGGAGTCAGTCAATTTAAAAAAAAAAAAAGTAAAAAAAAAAAGTGTTTATTCAAAATTGAAATTTTGTATTACAGTATACACTACTATTCAGAAGGTTGGGGTCAGTCAATTTAAAAAAAAAAAAAAAAAAAGAAATTAATATTTTTATTCAGCAAGGATGTTAAAATATTTTATAAAATATAAAAACATATATAAAATTAAAAAAAATGTTTTCGAAAACATTAAGACAATGGATAAATTGTTCCATTGTCTTAATGTTTTCAAAAAGGGGGGTAAGTGTGCACAGGATGTATGCAAATGAGTTATTTTGAAGTGTAAATAGGAAATTAAAGGCACAGTGATTCGAAGAGAGGTCAGGTGGACTGGCCTGTTAGTCTTTGATGAGAATGCATTTAGTCAGCCTGTCACCGGCTTCCCCATTCCTCACAAACTAATTAAAACTAGCCAAAATTGCATGGCTATCAGAAAATTAATTGCTATTAAGTGGGAATTGGAATGTCCCACTATTCATCACTCGAGAAATCCTTTCTTCTATGGGACTGTTTAAGATTAATAGACTGAAATAAAACAATTAGGGCCATTGTTTTCAAATGGAGATGTTGGCATCCCCCTACTTCAAATAGCCTGTGATCAGGCCTTAGTAACTCATCCTGTTTTAACAATGTGTGTTCCGTGTCAGCCAAATTAACACTTTAAAGCTCTTTTTATGATATATAGACTCTAAGAAGGGAAATGAATGAGTGGAAGAGCATTATCTAGGAGCTTTTGTTAATAATGGGGATGGGATAGCACAGTCGTAGTTTAGACATCAGTGTAATTACTTTTAGAAAAAAACTGACGAATGAAGGAATTAAGTTTAAGCCACACATTTTTAACGCATTTGCTGCTAATTAACCAATGCCAGTTTGATTCTGCCTCTATTAAACACCTCAGGTTGGATGCTCTGTGGGATGTAGATGGATTTTTAAGATGGAATTATTGTTTTGTTTTTTTCCCACACTTTTTTTCTACATCCACATTTCCATTTATTTCTGACAAAAGATGTTTGCCAACGTAAAACAAGTTAAGCTAGTTAAAAACTGGAACACTAAGCTTGTTCATACAAGCTTAAATTTCCAGTTTAAAACATCTTTTTGTATTTGTTGTTCTACCAGCTTAACCAGCTCATGTCATAAATAGACCAGAATTGTTAATTTAAAAATAGTTAAGACCATCTTGGAGTTTATGTTGATCCAAACTGGGCTTTGCAGCAGGAAAATCAATATAGTCTTATAGGCCGCACATATTATTTTATATAAGTGTGTATTATAATGTGTATAGTATTGTGCTTAGGTATGTGGATTCGTTCGTGTGTGTGTGTGTGTGTGTGTGTGTGTGTGTGTGTGTGTGTGTGTGTGTGTGTGTGTGTGTGTGTGTTTGTGTGCTTGTGACTATTTACAAAGTCTTAAATCACAGTTCTAAGCAGAATGCCAGCAATGTGGTAAGATGTTCCAAATGTGGGAATACAAACACTCTCTCTCACACACGCACACACACACACACACAGAGTGATTTAAATGTGAATGACAGACCCTGTAATCACTGTATGTGTCAAACAAGAAAGAGAGAAGGGAGAGAGTCAGAGAGAGAGAAAGAGAGAGTGTAATCTTGTTTTGTTTTGCGTGCTTTCTCTTAAAAATGTACAGAACAACTGAAAGAAAAAAATGAGTCACAAAGTCATTGTGTCACTCCACACAACAAAAGACCACCATCCCCCCACACCCCTCTCTTCCCCTCCTCCTTTCACTTCTCTCTCCATTTCTCCCTTCTTTCTTGTTTGTGACATTCGCCAATGAAAAGACAACAAAAGTCATTTCTTAATCTGTAGGTGCCAGTCATTGTGCGTGAGTGGAGGGCCTGTCTGCGTTCGATCTGCTTTCTAGTGAAAGCTTTTCAAAAACAACCCAGTGCAATTCCATTCAGCATTAACACACTATTCAACCCAATTAAGCATGATTCAACATCGCAGTGACTCTACCAGAAAGCAGTGAGAGAAGTGGAGCTACAGTCCTATTTGTTTTTACAATGCATAAAAAAAATGAATGCAATTCAGAAAATGTGGTCATTGTTGATGAATATGATGAAGAAATTGCATGTGATTAAAAAGATGGTCATGATTTCTGGTCAGTAAAGCTTTCTGTGCGGTTTATTCTCTAAAACAATATACGAACCACAAGAGAATGGGAACTTTCATGGAAATGATGTCAGTACTTGACTGTAGTGCTCTCCATTTCTCTCTCTACCGCTCTTTAAATAAAAAAATTCTTTAAAAACACTATTAAATTAAATTGAATTAAAATAAATAAAAAATAAAAATAAATAAAAATGATGATTATATGTCTTTTTGTGCCTGTTGTTATATCACCAGTTTTAAATACATAACATACTATGTTCTTTCTCTGTTTTCTCTCTCTGTCTGTGCCTCAGCTTCACGATTTCCAAGTCCTAGGCTCACAAATCGGACCAGCAGAAAACGACCCCTTCCCAGCTCCCCTTCCCTGTCTGACCCCAGTTTTGATCTACAGGCCATGATTCGCACCTCGCCCAACTCTCTAGTCACTATACTTAATAATTCCCGCTCCAGCTCATCTACCAGTGGATCCTATGGACACCTCTCAGCTGGTACTATCAGGTATGTGCTACAATGAATTATGTATTTTTATTTTACAAAAATTTATATATTTCTTTCTAACAGGCCTTGAAGCTAGATTTTGCATTATTTTAATTTTTGTTAATATATCAAGGAAATTGTTTAGTTTTTTGTTTTACATGAGATAAGCAAGTCTTAATTTCTCAGTTGTTGGGTTTTAAAGTATAGTTTACCCAAAATTCTTAATTTATTCATCTTCATGTCATTCCAAACTTGGACACTGTTCTAAGTATGAAAATAAAGAGAGAGGTGTGTATTGGAACAGACAAGAGGCAAGAGAATGCAGGAGAGATTCTGAGAAAGAGATAGAGAGGAAAAGCAATCCATACTGTAAGTGGACACTCCAGCGCATCCTCAGAAGCGGAGTGATGAATGAACACTGGACGGCGAAATAAACGAGGGAACACAGAGAGCGCTATTAGGAGGAAGTGTGTGAACATATTCCTCCCCTCCTCCCTCACACTCGTCTGTCTGATATGCATCATCTGATTAATGTTCTCTCTATCAGCTGAGAAGAGCTTTACCCTAAGACTGCCGCCATGCAATCGCTCACACTGGAAAGGAGGAGAGGAAGGGGGAATGACAAATGAAAGGGTCATGAAGAGGGGGACGGAGGAAGAAAGCAAAGTCTGGGCTGAGGACAGTAACACAAGCTGTAATGGGAAGAGAGAATCTGTTGTGGATGAAGTAAATAAAACTAACTCATTCACTTTCTCTGAGGTGTAATTCATGAGCAGTTCAACCTGAGGGTGTTCGCTGACCATCCTGCCTTCTAATCACGTTTATCTGTTTCAAAGGCCAAATAATTAATGTTTTTCAAATGATCCCACTTATATGGGGCACAGTCGATTTGGTCAGTTCATAGCAGAAATCCAGACATACATTAAGTGGATAATAAAGCATTTGTCACAACAGTAAGACTTATTTAGGGAGGCTGTTCAATATTTAGATACTGATCAGCAAAATGCATTGAAGCTTTATCAGTGCTCCTTTAATGCTCCTTGGCATATCTAAATTAGTTGCAGTCACAAGACACTGCCATATTGTGATTTACTTACTACTATCTTTCTAAAATGCTGATATGCTGTTTAGGAAACATTTCTTATTATTATTATTATCAGTGAGAGATTTCTGGGCACATCTTTCTCGATCCTTTGATAAATGGAACATTTAAAAGAACAGCATTTATTTGAAATGGAAATATTTTCTAACATAAATGTCTTTACTCTCACTTTTGATCAATTTAATGCATTGCTGAATAAAAGTTTCTTTCAAGATCAAAAACAAAAACTACTGACCCCAAACCTTTGAATGAATGTTGTATGTGAAATGAGACATGCTTTCTAAATTTTTATTTCCTCGGACGTAAAAAAAAAAAAATCACATAAAGAAATTATAACTAAATGGAATTGATTTATTTAGTTTAGATTTTTATTTTTTTTAACATATGTTGTATTGTTTAAGGCATTATCAAAAGTGTCCCATAAGTACTAAATTAGATTTTGAACAAGAGATTGTTACAGATTTAGCAGCAAGTCAGAAAATTAGAAGTTGTTACATTTGAACAGTTTTATAATTTCTATATCAAACTGAAAGATGGAACTACAGCTATCATCCCTGGCGATGTGTCACTCAGTTTGATGTCTGCCATCCAGCACTATTAGGAAACAACATTACCTGGTTTGGGTGGGGGTTTCAGAGAGAGAAAAGACGACATAAATGGACCTCTTTCCTCCACTGATAGTGATTAATCAGTGATTTGTTTTCGCAAGCTAATCAGTCATATCTCATGTGAACATGTGGGGACAGAGGTGGCAGGCAAGGGTCCAGGCCTGATGAGTGATGAGACAGCTGCATCAGCCACGCAGCGTCTGGATACATTGATTTCCTCTCTGCCTGTAATAGGACTGGTAGACGTATGAGCTCGTATGGAGTGGACAGCATGCCCCACGATGAATGGAACCCCCTATGAATGTCTGTTATTGAGCATCAAGGCTTTATCATTAAAGGACTGTAGCATCTGTAGAAGAGATGATATATAAAAGTTCAATACTGTGCTTAAATACAGCTTTTATGCTCATCAGGTGATTCATCATTTTACATTAACTATCTTGGACTTTTTCATAAAGGGTTTATGTTTGTTGTTGTTGTTGTTTTTTTTATTTATTAAGATTATCAGTTTAATACATTTTATGTGTAATTTTTGGATTGTAATAAAAATGGTTCTCATTATTAAAATAATTGTATTGTTAATTTTTTTAATTATTTTGTGTTATAAAATATTATTGCATTGTATACACTAGCTTTCAAAAGTCTGGGGTCAGTAAAACCTTTTTAATTTTTTTTTTAGGAAAATAATACTTTAATTCAGTGAAGAGACAATAAATTGATAAGAAGTGGCAGTAAAGATTTTTTACATTGTTTCAAATCCTGTTCTTTTGAACTTTCTCTTTATCTAAAAATTCTGAAAAAAGCACAAACAAAAATATGAAGCAGCACAACTGTTTTCAACTTTAGCAATGAGCTCCAACTCATGTTAGAATGATTTCTGAAGGATCATGTGACACAAAGGCTG
>SCHK01410328.1:6390-19472 GCA_004124795.1 Poropuntius huangchuchieni | reverse complement strand
CTCACTATTAACTAGTTGTTTATTAGCATGCCTATTATTAAAATATTGGCTGTTTATTAATACTTATAAAGCATTAATTCTGCATGACCATATTCTATATCCCTAATCCTACCCAATACCTAAATTTAACTACTTTACTTTACTAACTATTAATAAGCAATAAATTATGAGTTTATTGAGGCAAAAGTGATAGTTAATGGTTTGTTAATGACGAGAATTGAACCTTAAAATAAATTGTGATCAGTATTTTTAGTGATACTATTCAACAGTTCTCTACAGATAGACAGGCAGATGTAGCAACACACAAGAACTTCTCTCAAAATAGACCTCCGAATTCACAAATCCTAATTTCTATTTCCAAAGCTGATAACACTTCTAGAACATCTAAACAACTAACAATTCTGCATAATTTGTGGCACTTACCACGCAAAGTGCTCTTCCCAAGGCATTATAGGATGTTTTTTTCTTTCATAAAAAGAGTAACATCCCTGTAAAGACATACAGCTAAATGTTTTCTCAAGAGATATTCCAAATGTCAGATGCAGAAGTTTACCATTGTGTTAATGATACAAATAAGGTATGAGGACTCATCTGGCTGTCACTTACTCAAAATAACATCATTTATCATCGTCTGCACTATTGAATAATTCACATTTACCAGGCCACACCTAAAATTTTATCCTAGAATGAAATAATTTCCTTCATGCTGCTGTAACCCACATTAATAATAAAAGTTTTAAAAATGACCCTTTGCACTATCAGCAATAAATTGTGACAAAGCGACTGAATGTATTTAATTGTAATAAGCGTTGCTGATTTGATGCAACAAAAACAGCTATTGACCAGAGTTCAGTTTTACACTAATAAGCAGTGTTTTCTTCATTATAATATCAGGACAGTTGTACCACCCTGACATTTTTGCAATTATAATCATAAATCATTTAGAAATGCAATCGATCAGAAATTAAAACCATGCTTATTATAGAAGAGGTATATTCAAGTTATGCATTAATTAAATTTGTATTTGAATAACAAAAAATTGGGTTAATGACCCATATGCCCTCACTATTTGGCTGCATGTGTTTGTACAGGAGCAAACGGATGGAATGACGCTGGTGAAAGAGGAGGGTGATAAAGAGGAGGGCAAGCAGGAGCCAGAGGTGGTGTATGAGACCAACTGCCACTGGGAAGGTTGCTGCAGGGAATTTGACACCCAAGAGCAGCTTGTGCATGTGAGTGGACACCACATTTATGTTTCATCAATTGAAATGTTCAGTCTCTTAATAGAATCATTCATGATAAGGTCCTCAAATAGGTGGAAAAGACACACATACACACACAAACACCTTAAAATCCTACATTTGGCTTCAGACATCCCATTTGTCACAGCCACTCCCAAGCTTAACCAGAGGGTAAAAGGACATTAAAGCCAACTTTGTGTGAAGATACACCACTGTCCCCTTTAAACATTTTTCTCTGGACAACACACACAGCCATTCTTTAACCACTCTTTTCTCCTATAATCCACACAAACACACACATTCAAAGAAACACACACCAACCCCAAAGGCATCTGATAGAAAGATTCCCAGTTCTCCACGGCTGTCTATCCCTACTCTGACATGGCAATCCATGGCAGCCGTGCTAACCCCTATCTATAATTGAAAGCCTCCAGTTGGAATGGCCTGCCTCCCACATTTGAAGTCTTGTCCTCAAAGCTTAAAGATCTTGACAATTTCTTGCTTGTGCCTTTGAAAGAGGGACATAGGTACATTTTGCTATATCTAACAATTATTTTTAGGTTTTAGGCAAAATCTCTAATTTAGTATTTAAATTAGTTAAATTAGTTAAATTAGTCTAAATTAGTTTTGTGTGAGGAGTATGTTTATGGGTAGGGATAAAATATGCAACGTATAATAATTGTTTTAGATTCAGAACATTTTAATTAAAATAGTTTTAGTATAATGTCACATTGCAGGATAGTTGAAAAATCACATTAATTAGAATTATTTTATGCAGTAGTTCAGATTTTATTATATCCGTAAATAATATAATAAAAATAATAATGAAATACATTTTTGATATCAATATCCAGTATTCCCCAAATCAGATTATCATCACTGTATGTCTTTGTTTTCCAATTCCTTTGATTTTTCAGTTATTGTGTTTTATTTAGCCATTTTCTATGCTGTTTTTAAATCAGCTGATTCAGCTGAGTGAGGGATGGGCTTCTTATCACTCTTTCCTCAGTAATAGGATGAGTATAGTGTGTGGGGGGTTGGATCTACATATTTCAAAGCAATATAAGGCCTCTCCCCATATTGCACAACCTCAATAAGATTTTTTGGAGGGGGAAATAAAAAACAAACAAACAAAACAAAACAAAACAAAACACGTAAGATTCCAAACATTCTCATCAAATGTTTTATCAAACTTTTATATAGATTTACTACATCATTGATGTGCTAGCAGTATTTATATTTTTAAATTATGTTCTAAAATATCGTAGTGGCTCAGTAATTTTGTTTCTATGTCACTGTATTTTACTTTTCCCTGCATATCACAGTCTAAGTTTAGGTTATAATATAGTTTTTTTTGTGATGCGGGTGTGTGTTTTCAGCTACGTGAAACATACTCACACCATGACGCATGGCTGGGCTCTTTTATCAGCACAGCTTTAGCACTCTCGATAAGATAAACATCAAATCTTTGCAACTTAGCACACTTATCTGCTCTACACAGTCAGCATAAACCAGCCGGGTGTCAATTTGTGCTGATTTATTTAATTATTTTTTCCCTTTTTCTTTCTTTCTTTTTTTACTTATTCCTTTGTATTTTCAAACACTCTGGCCATTATACCCCCACTACAGGTGCCTTGGTTCTCTCTCAGTCTTTCTCCTTGCCTCTTTCTCAGTAGGGGCACTCTAAATTAAAGGGGCTCTTTATTGCTGCTGATGCGTGTGGGTTTGCTGCTAAAACCAGGTTGCCCAGTGGTGAATGAAATAGAGAGACATGAAATGTTTGTAACCTCCCCAAAAATTTTGATTTTTCCGTCCCACTTCTGAAGTCTTGAACTTCTTCGACCATATGCAACCATTAAAATCATACAACAGTATATATTTTTTTGACATATATTTCACATTTTTGATATATTTCTGTTGAACTGATCTTCAATTTGTTGTAGTAAAATACTATTTTTAACTCATTTGAGAGAACTAATTTGTGTCATATTTAGCGCTATATCCTTTTTCACCCTCCAGAGTCCATTTGCTGTTTGACAAGAGTTAATTTGAGATCCTCTCTCTCTCAGACTCTGTCTATCCCTCCACCCTCATGATAGTTTTGACTGATGGTGGCGCTGTGGGGTGGTCTATGTCCTTGTGTGTGTATGGTAAGAATAGCACATTTAAGCTACTCCGTGCTCCTCCCTGTGCTGGGGGAGATAAACTAGGGCTGAGTTGGAAGGCGGACTCCAATCTGGCTGCTGGCAAGGACCCTTTAATTGGCAAAATGTAGATTTTTTTGATCAGGCAGAGGATTAGACACCTTATCTGTCTGGAGTATCTTACACAGAGATGAAAAGGCTGCGCTGAATTACACATGCCAATTGACTCCCCCCGCGCACATTACTATTGTTACTCTCTCATACTCGCTCTCCCTCTTGCTCTCCATCTTTTTATGCCTCTTGTCAGCTTTTCTCGCTTTTTTCATTGCTCTTTAGCAACTGACATGAGAAAAGAGAGCATGATTTATTAGTGTGTGTTTGATAACGCTAAACGCTGTTGCGGATCCCGGAGCTTTGTGAAATTGGCGTGAAAACAGGCACTTCTCATGCGTGGCTGCATTTTAATGGTGCAGGCCACGGCCTAGAAAAACTAGCCAGATAAGAAGACAATACAGATGAATTTAAGAGAACTGCAAATTAGGGCAGTCATGCATGTGTGCACTATGATGAAAAGCAGTAATCTGAAAATATTCTACTTCATACAGTCCATTTTGCTCAGCAGAAAGGCAGGAAAACAAAATGTATATCTGGAGTTATGCCCCAGTGTGTATGTGTTTGTATTTGCATGCAGCAAACAAATAAAAGTAAGCATCTTGTTCCTTCCTACGAATCAGGGAGTCCCAGCGGTTGCTGTCGTCCTGTACCGTGGCAGGCTGAAGATGAATAGATCTCTCCTCGGAGCTGTGAGCGTAGCATCAGCACCTGTTAGTCTATTTCCCTCGGCCGCAGCCGCACTAGCTTACAACAACGCCATCATCCGCTCAATAACCATTGCCATTACATCAGGCCATCAGGGCATTAGTGTCACCCCCTCCCAACACTTCCCTCTCTTCCTTTTCCATCCTTTTATCAGCATGGCCGGGTCATGCATCAAGCATGACAGCATTAAGCTCATTTGTACAAGTGAGTGTACTAGCATTCAGGGATGTGTTGCAATCTCTCTCTGCCGCTCTTTCTCCGCATTATCGAGCGACAGAGCCGGCAGACGGATCACATGCCACAGGGAATCCCTCTTGGAGTGAGGTATAAAATGGAGGATGAAAGAGTAGTTTTAAATTGAGTGTTGACAAATATACATTAATCCAATGAAATGTCCTCAAGTTTAGGGGTTTTATTTACTATTCTTAGACCTGTTTAAAATCTGTGATTTCCAAAAATTTTGCTAAAAACTTCCATATGCCTTTTAAAAGATCCTATGCCACTATTTTAGCATTTTAGCTAATTTAATAATACATAACATCTACATGAAAAGAAAAAAAATAATGCAAAGATTTCTGGTATGCTTTTGAAGTCGGAATCTTTTCAGTCTTGTTTAAGGAAATGATATGTTCATTCTGATTGCATTGCTGAATTCTGTATTAAAGTTACTAACAAACTGAGTCTACTAACTTACAGTTGGGCTGAAGACAAGTAGCTGATTTGAGTAGCTGATTAGATTTTTTAAATATTCACCTTATAAAAGCCAAAAGGACTGTGTTGATTAATTCAAATTAATCATGTTAATTTACATGTATGCTAAGGTATGCATACAGTGCACATGATATAAATTTCATCATCATCATCATGTGTGTACTGCAAACATGCTGCCCTTTTTTTTAAACCATGCATACTCTGTACGTTTAGCTCACGCAAGCATTTGTCCACAGGGTAGCAACACTGGCCGAACTGTTGTTTCACAGTTTCACAAATAGAAACAACAACAAACTACTCAAGAAGGTAACAATGAACATCCCTGCTGATGAGTGCTTGTGTGAGGGAGTTAAAACTCTTTACACTCTCGTTTAAATAAAGACATTTTTATTGGTCATAACTTCTGAGGAGAAATAATGCAGACATTGGACAGCGATTAAACTTTGTAGTGCACATGTTGACTGCCTGTGTTCACACACAATACCGAGTGGAGTATACTTTAAAAGGCTGTGCCTTTGGATGTTCACATATGCTAAGCATTGTGTCAAAACTGAAATATACTTTGACCTTATAAAGTAGCTCTATAAACCATGTTTTATGGGTGAAAATAATTCGATGTTAAAACAAACTGAAGTCTTTTGGGCAGTTGCTCTCAATTAAGAACATTGTAATGGTGATCATTTGCCGTAATATCAACCTAGACAGGTGATCGACTCTTGTAATGGTGATCATTTGCCGTAAAATCAACCCAGACAGGTGATTGACTCTTTGCCTAAAAGGAAGGTTTGAATGACAGTTAGACTTCGAGTTCTAGTAATGTAAAAGTGCAAAAAAAATAGAGTGTGCGTATACACACTCTCTCGCACACACACAAATGTGCATGTTCCTCACCCAAACTCTGTGAAAGTTTGGCTGCAACTGTAGCGAGGTGACAGGGAGGACTGTGATGCAGGCCGCCTTTGTGTCATGAAGAGGAATAGAGGATGAGCTCTGCTCTCTGTCTCTGCTGCCACCTCTCACTCTTTTTTTAGAAGCTGTTTTACTCTGGCTTTTCTTGGCCTTCCTGCTGTCACTCTGGTCTGTCCGCTCTTGTGCTCTGTATGTGAGGGAAGTCAACTCACTGACTGTCTTTCCTTTTCTGTTTTGTCTTTGTCTTTTGGCTTGTCTGTCTGTCTTTCTCTTTTATTTTCTTCCCTGTCTTCCATCCAAGATTTTCTGTCTCTTGCGGAGATGCTCCATTGCTTTGGAATTCATTAATCCCGCTCACTTATGTTCAGGATATTGTGTCTGTCCCTTTGAAATCAAATGGCTTCGGGACAGGAAAAGCACTCATAAATGCTGCACACTGTTGTCTTTGTGTGGATTCCAGATGTTGACCTCATCTGCTCAGTTTGCATGAAAATGTGTTTTTTTTTCTTTGAAACCTTCAACTCTTCACAAATCCTTTACTGCGTGTGTGTGTGTGTGTGTGTGTGTGTGTGTGTGTGTGTGTGTGTGTGTGTGACAGAGACGGCCAGACAAAAAAACAAAACAAAGGTTACATAGAGAAAATGAGAAGGACCTAAGCAGAGGCAGCATGTTGAGAGAAAGATAGAAGAAACGCAACAGGGAACTGATAACTTGAAGGAAAGAAAAATGGCAAATGAAAGAGAAAGACAGGAAGTATTGGGGTTTGGTTAAGCCAGAGGTGACAGTATCAACAAGAGGGTTGAATAAAGGGGCTAGGCTGCATTTGGAAAGCTCTGGCATTAGAGATGCTTTCACTAAACATTCGATATCTTTCACTTCAAATACATCCCCCACTTCTGCCCCACCCCTCCCGAAGCCTTAGATTGAAAGTTGCCACAGTAGCACAACTGTCAGCACTTGTCATGGCAAGGCCATAGGCCTATAGTGATGGGAAGTGACAGGATTTTATTTGAAATCCCGTTTAAATCGGACACTGAGACTCATAAACCATGTACACTCACAGCAGACTGAGCATACTGAGCTGATGAGAGGGTGTGGGGGGGGGGGAAGAGGATCATACAGATGTCTGAATGGCGTCATGTGAAACTAACCAGTTAAAAAAAAAACATAGTTTTAACAATTACTTTTCACAAACATTCAAACACAAACACTCAATTATAGAAATGTTTTCCAATAAAATAAAAGCAATAGAAAGTAAATATTCAGAACTAAAGGATTATAAATCCCATGAAGCTCGTTTCCGCCACATATAGTATATAAAAGGATATAAAAAGGACAAAAAAGTCAAAATTATGACATACTAATTGACATTCTATTATGACACTTTTTTGTCATAATTGGCCTTGTATCTTACAATTGTGACTTTTAAGTTATAATTATGATTTAGTATGTCATGATTTTGAATTATGTCATAATTTTGATTTATTACTATTTTGGACTTTTTATGTTACCGTTTCAACCTTTTAAGTATGACATGGCATGTTATAATTTCAGATTTCTATTTTATAATTATTTTATATCAAAGCATTTTTTTAATTATGTGGCAGAAATTAGTCTTTTATACACTGTAAAAATGGTGATAATTAAGAATAGTGTGTATAGCCCATTTCATTAAAGAAATTGTGGTTCAGTGTTGTATAGAAAATATTGAGGACTTTTTACTAATAAAACCAAGAGATGTGTTTTCTTGTTTTTTTGTTTTTTTTAAGGTAACTTAAGCAGTTTGAATTGGCTTGAATTGATTAAATTAAATAATAATAATAATAATAAGGAAAGAAGGCTACCTATTTATTTTAAAAGAAAATTAGCTCAATTTTGCAGTTTTATTTGAGAGGTGATTGTTAGTTCCCAGCATGCTTTGCATATGGCTGAATATGGAGAGTAAATTTTGAAATTAAATGCTATTTTATGTTTTTGAGTGAAGGAGAACATCTATTAATGTTTAATGTTCAGTTATGTTTGACATTTGAAAGAGTTTCTGTTACATTTATGTTTCCAATGTGCAGTGCAATAGTTAACATTGTGCAGAAGAGTAGAGCTTATGGTTATGGATACTACTCTTCAAAGGCATTAAAGGGTTACAAAGGCATTAAAGGTAGTATCCCTTATCCTTGTTCAATGAGCAGTTGCTGTGCTAGTGCAGTATTTTCCAGTATTGCTCAAGTATTTTCATACTTGAGCTGTTTGGTTGTATAGTCTTTTGAATGTACAAAATAACTCAAAGGCAAATTAAAACTGGCCTCATTTAAAATCACAGACTTTTGAGAATCAACTTAAAAAAAACTAGCACATGTCACTAATTATATTAAATACATTGTGTCATAGATTAATTAATTTAGGAGATTTTACATGGTTTATTCAGGCAGATTCCATTAAAAAGTCAATCCTTAAAAACCAAAGTCAAAAATATTATGTGTAATATTGTTACCATCAAGAAGATAGCTCGTTCCATTTTTTACAGTGTACAAACTGCATGTAAAGCCTGACAAAATACACACTAAAGATAAAGACAGGCTCATGTAGATATTTGAGTAGTTTCTTTTCATTTTAATGAGGTGTTTCAATGTTGATACAGATGGTTCTGTAAGTTCCCTTAAAGACTGCTGATGCTCACCAGTAGACAAGACACTTTAACCTTAGATATCCTCCTTAGTGTAAACCCTAGTTTTATAGTGTTATATTGAATCTCTTCCATAAGTTAAAATATTACATAGATATTATCAATGTGTTAAAGTGTGTGGTGGTTAAGCAGTTGATGAGCAGTTGTTTAAGACTCAATTTTGTGATTCTGATGCCCTCTAGTGGCACAATAATTCCATTGCATATTTCACCTACAAAATGGAGATGGTATAGATGCAGACTCCTGTTTAGAAATGTACAACTCTTTGTTAATGTAGATGCAAGCAAAAGATTTTCATCAGAGCATACTATAGCATGATAAATGTCTTTAACATGAACTTTGACCTTCTCTTCCTCTCACAGCACATAAATAATGATCATATCCATGGAGAAAAGAAGGAGTTTGTGTGTCGCTGGGAGGAATGTTCAAGAGAGCAGAAACCCTTTAAGGCCCAGTACATGCTGGTAGTGCACATGCGCAGACATACAGGAGAGAAGCCTCATAAATGCACGGTGAGAATTATATTAAATATATATTTTTTTTTTTGTTTGTTTGTTTTTTCAGACCCTCATTTCATTATGTAGTAGGACAGCTGGGATTACCTGATAAACTACCTGCTTAAAAAGCCTTGGTCTGTCTAGAACAAATCAATGTAACTGTGTGTCCTTTTCTCTCTTAGTTTGAAGGATGTTCAAAGGCCTACTCCAGACTGGAGAACCTGAAGACACATTTGCGTTCACACACAGGAGAGAAGCCCTATGTGTGTGAACATGAAGGCTGCAACAAAGCCTTTTCCAATGCGTCAGACCGAGCCAAACACCAGAATCGCACACATTCCAATGAGGTAATTCACACACATGAACATGCCAATTGTTAAACAAGGTATTTTGCTTCTAACACTCTCAGGTTTGGACAAGAAGTAATCATAGTCAACATGAAATCAATTATTACACATTATTGCAACAGAAAAAAACTGTTTTTGAAGCCCTTTCAACTTCAAATTAAATCTTTTCCTGATTTTATTGTTGAATATTATTTTCACTCAAAATACATCAAATGTTTGAAATGGGTTGCAATTACCAATTATGTTGACATTTATTTATATAACTAGCCAATGGTCCCTCTGTCTTTATTTCTCTCAGAAACCCTACGTATGTAAAATCCCTGGTTGCACTAAACGATACACTGATCCCAGCTCTTTGCGGAAACATGTTAAGACTGTGCATGGTCCTGAAGCACATGTCACCAAGAAACAGCGTGGGGATACATACCCACGTCCCCCGCCTCAGCCCCGAGAACCTGAAGGTAATGGACAAGGTCAGTCACCTGGACAACTGCCTCTCAGAGCGATCACTGACCAAAGGGAGTATAACCATGCTACCTCGAAACAGGACGAATGTCTACAAGTCAAGTCAATCAAAACAGAGAAGCCCATGGTAAGCGTCCTTCCATGTTAAAAACAAATGAAAACAAAAAAATGGTGGTGTCAACTCCATAAATATCTAACCTTTAAAAAACTAACCTTTTATGTCTTACTAATATTTACCCTTCCTTACCTGCTTTCATAAGTGCTCAGCTAATACTTGCTTATAGCTACATCTTGCCATGCATGTTCAAATTAATAACTGAATCTTTTTTGTCCACTACCACATGCATTACTTTTCCTCTCTTACTAAGGACAGTGGGTGATCAGGTGAGAACGGTGATGATGTTATAGGTCTGATCTTTTCCTTTTTCATTGCTCATTCTGTCCTTTCAATTCTAGGCCATCTGGAACAATTATTCAGTCAGTGGTCAACAGCATCATGTCATCTCTTAGATAATTATTTGTAATGTTGTTTTATTTGTAGCATGGTTTGCACTTTATTGTCACAATATTGTTGCCTATGGTCACATGAGTATTATATCAGCTTGCATGATAAAGCTACCTCTAGTAACTGTATGTGTATTTGACTCTGCAACTTGGTTTTAAATCAGTGAGCTGTGCCTGCACTTGTGGTTTCATTGTGTTCCAGTTCATTCTTTAGGTAAATGTTGAGAAAACAGTTCACTGTAATCACAGTAAAGAAAAATACAAGCTTTCTTGCACGACTACTAACAAGACAGCTCATTATTTAGCAGCCATTATCCATTTGCAACACAGACAACAACCTAATTAGGACCCAACAACTCTAAAGGGTGACCATTGTCCATGTGGCAATTCTGTGCAAAAGCAGAAATGAACGTTATTCAAAGAGTATTTTTATGTAGACAGCAAAATACATTTGGCATAAAAATCTGTTAAAAGTGTTATTGCTGACATTAACTACATATACTCTTACAGAGATCTACTGTCCTGCAGAGTATAGCTACAATCCTAATCAAACACCTGAACCAGATAATCAAGGTCTTCAAGATAGTTTGAAAATTACAGGTAGGACAGTGGGTTTCCAGGGGTAGGGTTGCAGACCTCGGTTCTATTAGGTGTTATTACATGCCAGAATATGAGAAATTTTGTCAACATTTCACTCTCCTCGTTGCATTCATCCATTTCACCTATAAGAAATGTGCCAGAAGATCAGAATTTTTTTTTTTTTTTTTTTTTTGTTAATAAATTGAATAAAATTTTAAATATATGGTCTCTCTTCTCTTCCCCTTTCAGACGTCTCAGCCAAGCACTGGCGGTCAGTCTACATGCAGCAGTGACCAGTCCACCGGCGGCCCCCATATCGGCCGTGGAGTCCAGCATGCTGTGAACAGCATTGGGCTTGCGGGGGAGGAGGCAGTGATTGAGGACCAGGAAAATGAAGAGAAGGAGGAGGAAGGAGAAGGAGAGGAGGAGGATGCCCCCATTATGGACTCAACAGTATCCACTGCAACAACAACTGCGGCAACACTAGCTTTGCAGACTTATCGAAGTGTAGGACGGCCCCTACGCTGGATGGAGCATGTTAAGATGGAGAGGTTAAGGCAGGTGAATGGAGCTGTGCCTAGGCTAGGACATATGTCCCCAACACCGCCCCCTAAAGGCCAGGCCCTGCCTGCCCTCACAGGAAAGGGTAAGTCTGAGGGTGTACTTACACTAGGCAATCTGAACCATATCCAAGCAAGTTTGGCCCCCAAAGTCCAGCTCATTTAACTTGTTTTCCCTGGCCCACTTGAAGAGGTGGGCTCAGACGTGGTTCATATAGTATCAGCGCTAACAATGCAGAGACACATGACATAAATTATACAGCTGTTCCATTAAACAACATCTCTTAACAAATCTATCAACAAAGATTTTTTGAACAACATATTACGCATGTGAGAGGACCGTGTGTCACCACACACCAAATGGCTCAAAATAATGAGCCACAGAGTTAACATTACTTACAGTATGTATTCTGTTATGCTGAGTGAGAGTGCTTTTGAGAGTGCTTGTTTTCTCCAAAACAACTGTATCATAAAGATGTGCTCAGGCAGAGAACATTAAATTGCAATATGAATGCAGCAGGGGAGTGTGGAGGGGGTACAATCATGTTTGGACATTGTACAATACACCTGTGCCTAGTGCAAGTATATCCTTACTTTCAGAGCTTTTGCAGTATACTGAACTTTACACATTTAAAGGGTTACACCATGTCTACAACGGAAGCGGTGACCTATTATGCTGTCTACACTGGATGCAGCGCAGCATGGCGCGGCTATGGGGCCAGCTCAGTTTCAAAAATAATACATTTACAAAATTAAATTCATAAATGCACAGCACAATTCACATTTACAAAATCCAAGTCAAGTCAATCAAAACAGAGGAGCCCATGGTAAACGTCCTTCCATGTTAAAAACAAATGAAAACAAAAAAATGGTGGTGTCAACTCCATAAATATCTAACCTTTTATGTCTTACTAATATTTACCCTTCCTTACCTGCTTTCATAAGTGCTCAGCTAATACTTGCTTATAGCTACATCTTGCCATGCATGTTCAAATTAATAACTGAATCTTTTTTGTCCACTACCACACGCATTACTTTTCCTCTATTACTAAGGACAGTGGGTGATCAGGTGAGAATGGTGATGATATTATAGGTCTGATCTTTTCCTTTTTCACTGCTCATTCTGTCCTTTAAAAAACCTCATGGAACAATGCACAGTACAAGTGCAGCATTGAGCTTCTTGAGTCTCTTCAGTAAGGAGCGTTTTGATTGGTGGATACATACATCCTCCAAAAAAATATATTTATGAATGTTAACCTGCCAGGAAGGTCTCAAAAATACTGCACACAAATTCAAAGCACTCCACGCACATGTGACGATTTGCAAATTCACATTCAACGATCCATAAATACATCTAACATCATTCATAAATGTGCGATGGAAATTAATTCAAGAACTTGATATATACATATTTGTGTAAACATTTTACATTTATTTAGGTAAGATGCATTTGTGTGAGCATTTGGGTAAATATTTATGCTTTTACTTGTGTATTTATGAATTGTGTTTTGAATTTACGTATTGGATTTTGTAAATGTGAATTGTGCTGTGCATTTATGAATTTAATTTTGTAAATGTATTATTTTTGAGATTGATCTGGTTCCATACGTGGCGCGGTGCGACGCA
>SCHK01410294.1:394-16456 GCA_004124795.1 Poropuntius huangchuchieni | reverse complement strand
TATATATATATATATATATATATATATATATATGTATTAGTCCAGCCTTAGTAATACTTACAAAAGTACTGATATTTATGTAATAAAGTGTCTGTATGAATAAAATAGAAATGTAAATGAATAACTTTTCCAAATGACCTACTCAATCCATTGCATTTTCCTGCATTTCAGTGAAGCCCAAGGTGAATGTGAAGCCGTCAGTAATGAAGCCGGCAGCCCAGCCTACCCAAAAGAGGAAAGCTGCGAAAGTTCACTCTGCTGTTGCTGAAGTGAAACCTCTTAACACTGCCTGTCAAACACCTTCCTCGCTAGTTATTCCCAACAAGCACCTTAGGGTAAGAGTTAGTATATTTATAAATTCAAGGTGTTAGGCAGGTCTGTTGCATCACTGTATTAGAAAGAATATAGAATACAGTTTGATTTTTATTTATTTTTTTTTATTTTTTTTTTTTAACACTTTTAGGTGGAGTCACCAACCTCTCCAGATGTTCAGTCCAACACTCAGCAGGTGCCTTCCAATGCTGTGGATGTTCAGATGGTGCCTATGAACTGTGTTGAGCCTGCCAGTACTACATCTGAAATTATTACGGTCCCCAAAAGGTATGTATTTCAGACATTATGCAAAAAACTTTTCTTTTTTTTTAATAATAAATTGTGTGTATAGGGGTGTAACGGTACACAAACATGACAGTTTTATAATATGTGTAAATGTCCAGTTTATATATGTATAATAAAATATTAACAATATTTACATAGTTACTTTTATTTTTTTTAATATTATTTGTTTTTTCTTGTAGCCCTGTGGTCAAAACACCCAGCATGCGCTCTCGGCGGTCCAGCACCACTACTGGTCGTGCTCCTGTTGTTACCAGTTCATCAGTGGATGACTTTGAAGACCTGTTAGATGAATTTACTGATGATCGGCTTGAGGATGACTTGGAATTGGATTCGGGCAAGGGAGAGGACGACCTCCTTTTAGAACTCTCAGAAATGATTGACAGTTAGACATGAGCAATGTCGTCCGTTGTCTTACAAAAACACTGCCACTATGAATATGAAAGGACTGTGACACCATTTAATCCACAAAATTTTAAATTAAGACTTATTTTCAAGCTCAAATAGATCTGTTTTAATGTTTCTTTTAGATTTTTCTTGTCAGTGTAAATGATTTCGTCATCAAATGGTGCTTGAGAAACACCAGTTGTGGTGTACAGGTCTTGTTTTCTTTTAGTTGACTTCCTAAAGCTGTCTTGAAAAAAGAGGAAAAAATCTTATTTAGCTGTTGCAGGTATTGACAAGCCATTGTAAGACAGCCTCAGGTATAATGATTGTGTTGGAAGTTATAGCACTATCACTCATCATGTATTACAAAGACAGGAAGTTTTCAGTTGTGTACTGTGTATGCTGAAGAATTGCTTTTTATTAGAGAGGCACATCAGGGCCACACTTTTCTTAGTCTTCTTTTTGAGTCACGTGTATTTATGATCCATTAAATGTTCTTTGGACATCATTATCAACATTGTCTTAACAGGTCATTTTGCTCACCTTTGATATAGTTTAGGCAAAACATTTTATGATCGTATTGTTTAATGATTTGACCGATAGCTGAAAGTCATAGCTCGCCTTTCTTCATTTCTGCACAAATTCAGTTACAAATTTTATGCTACCTGAAATTCCCTTAGGGACCATCTATACATCTTCACTTTGTGAAATGAATATCAAATTATTTGAGCAGTGGAGTTCTTTCTCAGACTTCAGAGTGAAACGTAAATACGAAGCAGTGGTCTCAGGGAAAATACCTTAGCTTTGCTAAACTTTGCTTACCCTGTATGTTGTTTGTTTCCTTTGGAATGTCTTGACCATCAATGTCTTAATGTCTTCTTGTCTTTGTTTTTATTCACCTTAATTGAGCAACATCATGCATTAAGGGCCTAGGATGTGAAAATGTTATCTTTATTCCAGCGTCTGTCTTCAGTTAAGTTGCACCTCTTCAAAACCACCTTTGTAAATAAAATGTCTTTATGAGAAAACATTGTTTGTTTTTAACCGGATTTTTCAAGCAAGTGTTATGTAAATGCTTGTGGTAACAAGTATTTAAAAACATATATTTTTTAGAAATGGGATGTTATATTTAGAGTGTTAATGATGCAACATTAGTTTTAGCTGCCTTTTTGTGCCTGGTTATTAAGAAAACAACCATCCCACCCAGGACCATCCTTAGGGAGGTGCAATTGGTGTGGATGCACCAGCTTGTATTGAGGGGGACCAAAATAAGTTCTAAAATCCTTGTGTGCAGCATGTAAATATCTAGATGTTTTTCTTAGACCTTGATAAATACATGCAACAGTAGAAAATATGCACTACAATAACAGCTTAAGAATATTTAAATTCAGAAATGCAAAAGTATACGAATACTCTGTTAAAAAATGAATTAAATGCTTTGTTTTGCCATGATTCTGATCACTTGTTTCGTCATTGGAAGCCTCACATAATCTATATTATAAGGCCCTGTTTCATGGACGGGGCTTAGCCTAAACCTGGATTAAGCCATAGTTCAATTAGGACATTTAAGTAATTTTTATAAACATGCCTTAGAAAAAAGCATTACTGCTGTTCATCTTAAGACAAAACAAAGGCACCGACATGTTTTAAGATCAGTAAGTGCAAGTTTCTTTCACTTGAAACAGCTCGGATTTACATTTTAGTCTAGGACTAGGCTTAAACTTTGTCTGTGAAATGGGGTAAATTTCTTTGTTATGATTTAGGGAAAAAGAGAAGCGCTATTAAACCCCAAGCCAGCAGGTGGCGGTAAACATGTATCACTTGTCTCACTATGACATCCTAACCGAAAAAAACACAGGAAAAAGACAACTGCGTATTACTGAGACCGAAAACTGCAACACAAACGCTCGTCCTCTGCTGTTGTCATTCTTCTTCACAAATAGACAACCATAAACCGAGGATTAAGGCTTTTATAAGCCTTGGAATTCTCCTCAAGTTCTGATTCAATAGCTGGGATGCATAATTTCCCTCTAAATTTTAGCTTGTTTAATGGCAGGTATTGGAAATTTCACAGTAAAAAGGAAGAGATATTTATTAGACATAGAAGTGCATTAAGCAACCGAAGAAGATTATTTACGCGGTCGTAAGAATCTGCAAGGGAGGCTTCATTTTTTTTTTTACATTTGAATGTAATAGCCGTTTGTTTTTAAAGGGGCTTCTGTAGGAGACATCGAGGTTAGTGGTTGTTTGGTTATAACCCAGTATTGGATAGTTGTTTATTATTGATATATTTGTGTTTGAGCCGTATATTCTCCAAACTAATGTGCTAAACATTGTTTTGGTTTGGTGTAACGGCGGAATAACTGGCCGATGGTTGTTTATCAAAGAAACTGACATCTAGTGGCGCTAAAGAGTCATTGCAATTCTGTCAGTAAATATAATAAAGTTGAATAAACCATGAAGCTCCTGGAAAACTCAAGTTTTGAGGCCATAAACAGTCTGCTCACTATTGAAACGGGAGACTGTAAGATAATTGGACGGTAAGTGCTCCATACATGGTTTTATAAATAACATATCCATATCTGAACACTAATGAGGAACTGAGTGAAGAACACTCTTCTGGTGTCAGTGTTGTTTGAAGTATTTTTTTCTAATGACACTGCTGTGATGTTTCTGTAGTATTGAGAGCTACTCCTGTAAGATGGCAGGTGATGACAAGCAGATGTTTAAGCAGTTTTGTCAGGAGGGGCAACCGCACGTGCTGGAGGCTCTGTCTCCTCCGCAGAGCTCAGGAATCAGCCCCAACAAGTAAGACCCCCTTACGTACACACACACAACAATGCATGTGTTCCAGGAAGTCATTGCACATTCACTAAAATATGTTTTACTTTCAGACTGAGTCAGAGCTTGGATGATGGGGAGGGTCCTCTTTCAGACAAGTGCAGCAGAAAGACGCTCTTTTACCTGATCGCCACTCTCAATGAATCCTTCCGGCCAGACTACGACTTCAGTCGCACCAAAGGCCATGATTTCAGCAAGGAGCCCAGTGTTAATTGGGTAATTTTGATGTAAAATAATCACATCCAAAATAAATGTTTTTGTTTACATAATGTATGTGTGTGTACTGTGTATTATAATTATGTGTATATATAAATACACACTCATACAGTATATATTTTGAAAATATTTACATGTATTTAAATGTTTATATTTATATAATTGTATATTATATATAAACATATTTAATATATAGATATAACACATTCTTCTTAAATATATACATGCATTGGTGTATATTTATATGTACATAATAAATATACACAGTACACACACATACATTATGTAAACTAAACTTTTATTCTGGGTGTGATTCATTGCGATTAATTGTTTGACAACACTAACATATATATATATATATATATATATATATATATATATATATATATATATATATAGAATTGGGCATTATAAAACTATTGTGAAACATAATTGATGATTTCCACAGGTGTTTAATGCAGTGAACAGCAGTTTGTCTGCTGCTGCGGGTGAGGCGTACAGTCACCTACAGCCTCAGTTATGGGAGGCTCTAGACAAGGAGATCAGCCTTGCTGAATGTGACATATACAGGTAGATATTCTGCTTTTAAAATCCATGTTCTGTCAGGCTTGCCTAAAATTTGATGAATGCTTTTGAACAGTGTTTGTTTGAATGATAAAGCACTAAATTATTAAGCAAGCTCTGATTGCATTCTGTGACAGCTACAATCCAGATCTGGATTCCGACCCTTATGGGGAAGAAGGCAACCTGTGGTCCTTCAACTACTTCTTTTATAACAAAAGACTGAAGAGGATTGTGTTCTTCACATGCCGTTCTGTCAGGTGAATATCTTTTTGTCAGGGAGAAAGCCATTCAGCATCAACATAAAAAAGTTATCTTTGTAATGATAGAGGCAGATTGCATATTTGATAAAATAACACTTTTATTCTGCATGGATGCATTGAATTGATCAAAAGTGGCAGTAAATACATTTATAATGTGCAAAAGATTTTTATTTGAAATAAATTCTGTTTTTTTTTTATTACTTTATCATAGAATCCTGGGGAAAAAAAAAAGTATTACGGTTTCCAAGAAAATATAGAGTAGCATGTCTATTTTTAACATAGCTAATAATAAGAAAAGTGTCTTTAGCACCAAATTGGGATATTAGAATAGTTTCTGATTGATAATGAAATACTTTGCCATTATATCACGTACAGTTATTTTATATCATTGTGATATTTTTCTATATATTTTGAGTTCTGAATTTTATGTGTTTGTGATCCTTTAGTCTTTTCATGGCTCCACGAGACTCTGGCATCGGCACTGAACTGGATCTGGAGTTAGATGAGGGCAGCTATGAGGAAGAGGAAGAGGGCAACATGGATGAAGAGAGGTGAGGAACTATGCGAACTGCACCGTTATTATTTATTATCACTTCTCTAGGAAGTACTGCATCTTGAACACAGCTGTTGCGTAATTATCATTCAGATTTGACAGAAAAAATGACTGCCAATAAATCAAGTGGTTCCAGAATATTTGCTAGTGGAGGACCAACAGCTAAAAGTAACATTTCAGTGTAACTGCAAACAATATTATTCCGATATTACCAGGTTGACAAGCAGAAGCTTGTGTCATTGAAGTCAATGATGGACTGATGGGTCTTTCCACAGGTATGGTGCACTGTGTGCCTGATGAAGCCCTCCTCCTTGTCATCTGAAGCCAGCATCTCTTGCCTGAGTTTAATTGCCTGTTATTATTTTCTGTTTCTTATTCCATTTTATATATTGTTGGTCATTTCTTAAGAATGGAGAGATGCTGAAATCCAGAGAGTGCTATTCATTGCACTTTAACATTTTCCTTTACTTTTCTGTGTACTTTCCATTGCATTCTCTTAATGTTTCTCTGAATTCCACTGGAACATGTGTGATATGTGTTACGATATTTTTACTTTCATTTTATTTGTATCTGAGTGCAACTAAAATATAAGGTTTATTCTCCCTGTCTGTTTTCTGTTTTATTTGATCTTATCTTATTTTTTTGTTGTTGTTGTTACCCAAACCTTTTATGTATTCATGGTCATTATTTCCACTAGTTTTTATGGCTCCAAGAACTTTGAAACAGTATTTCCACTAGGTGGCATCCTTCAACATCCTAGTCTTCTGTCTCTGGTTATCCTTAACTGCTTTATTTTATTTTTTTATTTTTTTATTTTAAGTTTCAAGGCATTTTGAGCATTAAATGAAATAAAGAGATTGTAATTCATAGTTCACATTTAAATGTTATTTCGAGTTTCAAGGCCTATGCATGCTTATAACTCATTTTTGTTATATCAACATCCCCCTCATTTTTTTTCACTATTAGTTACAATAGAAGCTAACGGATAGTGTCATTTTGTTTTTTAGGATTTAATATATTTTCCTTCCTTTTTTAGTTTTAAACAGATATCAGCGTGAACATCACCCAGTAGATTTATTGGTGTCTTAACCTATGAATCTTCTTCACTTTTTAGTTGCGCCCCCAAAGCTAATAAATATGTGAAAGGAAAACCATGATGGGTCTATAAAGTTTAGTTTTTATAAAGCTTTTATTTGTTCTTACTGCTTTTTATTTGGATTTCGTAACATTTGTGAGGTGTATAACGTGAAGTAAACATTGCAGTTCCGCTTTCTTCCACGAAGACCTATTTTTCATTGCCTACAACACATTTGACTCNTGAAGTAAACATTGCAGTTCCGCTTTCTTCCACGAAGACCTGTTTGTGGTGACTTATTTTTCATTGCCTACAACACATTTGACTGTTGATATTGTTTGCTGATGTGTTTATAGCTGTAGATCTTACATGGCTCTGTGGATGTTGATTATCTATATACTTTGAGTGGGTGTTAGGCGTCGTTTCTAAACTTTATTACATCCCGTTTGACATATAGTTTGATAGTGAATGAATTTGTATGATCAGATTCAGTGCTGTTGCTTAGTCTTTCTACTGTGGCTTGAATAATAACACTTACTCATGTTGAGTGCTATAGTTCATATTGTACGCTGTTATGTGTTGGAGGGCCTCTTGAAGATCTGGCCATATGTGGTGAAGTTGCAATCTTACTGAATTCCTTTTCTGTTTTAGATTTGACTCTGTCCCATCTATGTTTGTAATTTTAAACACTTTGATGTATCACAGCGTTGCACCAGTTTAAGAACAGGATACAAGCAGAAAGATTTTGCTCTTAACTTCATAGGTTACTTCTACAAATGTTTTGAGTAATAGTCCTAAAAAAAAATCAAGGATGAGCTCCATTGGATGCAGATTTATGCATTAATGATACATTAACCTTTTCTTCTTGGCAGCTTAACACATTTTTATGAATATTCTTTTAAAGAGCATTTTTGTTCTTTTCAAAATGCTGTGTCAAATAAATATTTACTGACTTAATGTGCACCGATTGCGATTTTTACTTCAGAAAACACACATTCTCCTTACAAAACCTTGCTGGGATAAAAAAAAAAAAAAAAAGTATTGCTTTTTGTGCTGGATGTGAATATTTTAATATCACATCTCAAAATGAATCATCAACAATGCAGTCTTGACTTTTTTATTTTTCTTTTCATTTTATTTGTACTGGCAACAACAAAATACTTGTTTGTAGGTTCGTCAACCCTTGAAACAACAACAAATGTAGTGTCCACTTCTCTCTAGTAACAAAAAGATATCTACAAAATGACAAGTACTTTAACAAAAAAAGGGTGAAAGCATTGCATGCAGGCATCACAAACGATAACGTATGTAAAGCCTTTGTTTCGCTCGACAGGCACACCTCTAAACCATTATATGGATGCTTCCTGTGGCGCATGATTTGCCCCACATCCCCTTCAGGGTTAAACCTGCTCTACAGCACAAATACATAGTTTAACAGATGGAAAGACATTTACAAAAGAGAATCGCAGAAAACACAGAACCCTTTTGAATTCTTCACATGAAAAGGAAACATGAGCACTCGTGCTGACCCGTTGCAGATACACACGCTCAGGCTGGGGGAAGAAAAACTCAAATCTTTGGTACTTCAACAAGTCCGACAACAACAACATTGGCTGTTTTACTGGAAAAAAGGCACTTTAAATAGTCAAATCTGTATTTTCCACTGCAAAAATATGTAAACAGTACATAAAGGCACAAAGTGTGCATCAAGTATACCAGGAATTAAGTTAGAGGTACTTTTATTTTACACAACATGGGTGTACAATGGGAAATCCATGCACTGATTAGACAATACTGATGTTAAAATCGTGTGCACAAGCCTCGTGACTTTCTTTCAGGCACGAAGCTGTGCTGTGAACTAACGTCTGCTCTCCAGGTGTCGTTTTCTTGGAGAGATCACCACAAATGGATATTTTCAGAGGTAAGAAACACAGTTACTTCTGTCTGTAAAGACTACAAGGTCAGTCTCTGGCCCATCCCGAACACCTCAGCAGTTCCTCGCAAGGTGAAAAAACAGTACTTTTATAGTTTCTGGAATCTCTTCCAATTGATGCCCTTGAACTCTGCATACCTTATGAGGCAATCTCTCTTCCTCCATAGAGCCCAATCCCCCTGATTGTGGGTAAACAGAATGAAGCAGCTCATTAACAATCTTCATTCTCATTTGGTTCAAAATCAGGCACCACCTGATCTGTCGAGTGTCTGGTGCTGGAGTGCTGGTTGAGGGATACATTGTTGTTACAGTGGAGCCACGGGTGGAGGAGGATATCTCCAGCCTCGAGCCTCTCTGAGGGAGACTTCCTCAGCATGCAACACACCAGTGACTTAGCCCTGGGTGAAAGAGTCTCTGGGATGGTGAACGCACCCCTGCGAATTTTGCTGAACAGTGCTGTGGGTTCCACGTCCTGAAATGGATAACGTCCTACTAGCATGGTGTAGAGAACAACGCCAAGGCTCCATACGTCGGCAGCCTTCCCTGAGTACGAGTGCCGTGAGTTTAAGATCTCCGGGCCGACGTAGGCCGGGCAGCCATGTTTGTCCGTCAGCGAATCGTCATTCCCGTTAAGAAGACAGGAGTCCTCCAGGTTTTGCAAGACCAGCTTTGTTCTGAGGAAACAAAAGAGCATCTGTCAGCCACCTGATAACTACCTCCCGCGTTACAAACATTGGAAAATATGGAAAATATTTGCTAGATGACAGACAAGGTAATGCCTATGCAAATCCTGCAGGTTATAATTAGTGTGGATCTAATATTTTATACACTTAAAAAATGCATAATTTTATTTTTAAATTGCTATATTTAACTTTTTTTATTATTTAACTATTTTATATTAATCTATAATTCATTTATACATTATTTAATATAGTAGTTAATATAAAAGGTTTTATACTATATATTTAAATTTAACAACACCTTTATGGAGTAATCTCATTATACCTGAACAATGACTACTATTATTATTCTTAAATAACCATTATAAAAATTCTACACTGTTTAACTAAAAAAACGGTCATTTTAAATACTACAGTTTAGCATTACAACAATTAAAAAAGTGGATATTAATTTTAAGATTTGCAAAAGATTACTTTTAACAATGTTATCAAATTATTAATGCTTTTAAAAATATAGCATTTAGTTAGCATTAAACAACAGATAAGATAATTGAAAAGTAAAAATAGGGGAAATGAGCATGCACAATTAATTAAATTCAATACTGTGTAAAAAATAAATAAATAAATAAAAGTTTTGTAATATTTGCTGGCATTTAATATTATGTATCCCTACTACCAAGAGCAGATTTGTCTTAATTAGCTAGTAATTAAAGAATAAAAAACTAAGTTACTGACCTTTGTGGATCGGTGAACACAAACTTGCGCAGTTTAAGGTCTCTTAAAATGACACCGTTCTCATGACAGTGCGCGACCGCGGCTGCCATCTGGCCAAACAAACGCACTGCCTCATCCTCCTGCAGCCTCTTGCAGGTGCGCACGTATGAGTGCATGTCTCCATAGTTACGCTCGAAGAATATGTACACGTTGGCCTCCCCGAGCACCACCTCGGAGATCTTGCAGATGTTGCTGTGTGGAAGCAGACGTGTGTAGGGTGCGATGAACTCGTGATACTTCTTAATGGAAAACACCTGTTGCGAACACACCAAAACAAGATGATTATTGATCCCTCATTACATCAACTTATATTAATAGAATCTATTTTAAATCCACTATAATGAAGCATCTATGCTCACCTTGCATGTGTACTCCTGTTCCGTGACCTGATGAACGGCTCTGAACGTCTGAGCTCCTTCTGTGGCCTCCAGCAGGATATAGTGCCCAATTCGTGAGACGTGGTGCTTCTCTGACCCTGGCTGCTCAAGGGAAAGGGGGCGAAGACAGGGCACGAGACCCGGGGATGGAGGCTGGCTGAGTCTGCGGCGCTTGCATTTGAAGGTATCGGTATTGTGAGAGTCCTCAAAGTCTACTCGCTTCAGTCGCAGTGGAGGTGTAGGAGTTGACAGGTTCATACTCATCTGTGACAAAAACAAGACTGGGTGAGTTCATGACCTTGTGACAGCATGACTTAACGGCTGATTGGATGAAGAATGAAGAGTCTATGCGCAAAGGTGAAAAGGAAAATTGATAAAAATGAGTGCATTTGATTATTGCGCCACACTTCAACACTCAGTAACCGCGGCACAATATCTCACACTAACTAACTAACCAACTCAACAAGAATGGGAGGTTCGTTTATATTGTGTAATGAAAGGAGGTGATTTAAAACTGTTGAATGACTATGTGATGAGCAGGGTTGCTCGATCATACTGACTCAAGTTCTTTTCGAAATGCTCCTCGGCGCCTGTGAGTCATACAGTGTTTAAGTTATTACACATTCAAGCGTACGTCATAGAATGACGTAGCCTACTTTCTTACACTTCACCATTTTAAGCGAACTTTTTCTGTTAAAAATATTAGTATTTTTCGTTTTTGTTTAGAAGACCGTTTTTAAACATTTTCGTGTGTGAGGTTTCGGAACTTGACCCAGGTCACGAATTCGGACTCGAACGTAATCCCCAAAGCGAGCGGTTTTTAGCATAAACCTAAACCACTACGCCAAAGTTCTTAGCTGAATAAACGATTTAAGTAATATGCTCAAAGCAAGGATGTAAAATCCAAGCTGACAAGGTTCAAATGACAACATGCGCTGCATCACTTTCCATGTAAAGTTTAACCACAAAGTGTTTCTCAATAATCGTTTAAATGGGAAAGTTGCTCAATAATTGAACTAATCTTAAGGACTCTTGGTTGGATGTAACGTTACTAAATAGTGATTCTAGAGGTAAATGTGACGCTTAAAGGTTTACAGGACTTACCTCGCTGCTTAGACAAAGGACCCGCTCCTCTCCAAAACAGAACAATGAAAACTACAGGCGCACTTAGTTGTGTCTACTTGTCAGAGAACATTTCCACCGGGGAAAAACATACAATATTATGAAATGAGCACTGAGAAACTGTCAGCTGTAGTTAAGTCTCGGCATAAAAAAGAAGATGTCGTCTCCAATGAATGCAGAATAAATATGAGTCAGTTTGAAAGGAGGCGCGTGCCTTATACAGTAAGTATCTCCGGCTTCAAAGTGTTTTGTAGATAATCGTGCACATTTAGACCTTTTCCATGCGTATTCTGTGCTTTTCTTTGTCCTGGGGATTGAGCAAATTGATACTTGTGAGTCTGGCGGCAACACCAAGAGATCTTCAGTTGTTGGCACGAATGTCTTTGTTCCTTATTCCCGCTGAATGAACGCGTCCTGCATGGACAATATTTCCTTGGATCTTGATTTCCACTGATGGTACAACGTCCTTTGGTGGTCGGATATAGTTTTAGATCTTTCACGAAGAGTACCGGACAAATAATCTTGAAAGAATGTTGTTAAACGCACTTAACTGTAAGTTTTGCGATACGACACACACACAAGGAATTATCCGAAGAAAGTTTAACTAGAGGACGAAACTGGTGACAGCACAGAAAAGAAAAAGTAGTCCTTTAGTTGGTCTTTTGTTGTTGCCGAAATAAAGGTCCTTATAGTAATGAGATCACAAATCAGACGTGGCCCCTCAGCCTGACCGTCTGACTGTAAAGTCTCACTTTGGCTGGGCACGTCTAATATGCTCAGTGTGTTACACCAGCCTGACTCGATGATGCTGTTCTTAGTAAGATTGCGACATCCTGGCTCCGCCCCTTTGGGTCTGACGACATCTAGTACAGAGCTTCGCAATAGTACGCACTACTGTTGAAGTTTGCAAGGGTTGGATTGCAAACACAAAGCGTATAGCGTTTAATGGAAATGTTTAGCCAATTTTACGCAGTAAACAACGCTAAATTGACCACGACAACTTGACGGTTTTTAAAAGCAGCGAATATGCAGTGCACAATGTGCTATCAATAGTATAGCCGCCTATTGAATTTCAACGAAGAGGAAAAAATAACAGATCGTGTAGTTGTAAATTAAAGCGAGCGAAAACCGTGCTGCATGTGTTGCTATATATACACGTTAAGTTTGTTCTTTTAGCCGTTTTGAAGATCAATGCCCCACCCCTTTGTATGACTCAATACCAGTGTTGGTGTTGCACATCAAGTGTCTGTCAGGGCGACATGCAGGTAGATGACAGATATAGAGCAAAATGCGAAATATAACCCACTAGAAATAATATAACATGGAGTTTACGTGTTTTTCTTGTCTCAGGTCCCTTTTAGAGATCTCAACAATGCCCAAACTGTGTTCAGGTTTGCAGAGATACCAGTCAGACATTTCAACATGAACTGAATCGTTTTTATGGTGTCCATATACATTTTACCACCTAGGCTACTGTTGGTCAACAATTGTCTCATTTTAGGTTTGTTTTAGTCGAGATGTTAAATGACATGAAACTCATTTAAAACCTCTTTGAGGTAAGTTTCCTCTAGGTGGGCATGTGCAGTGAGCTAATCTTAACCTAATTCCACGTTAAGTTTTGCAGCTGCATTTTCTGTTATTCGATTTTAGTCTGTATTATTGCTGGTGTACTGGTTTAGTACACTGCATGTTTATCTCACAGATGACCTACACTAAGCAGGTTGCAGCGACAAACTCTGTAACCTGAGGCAGGGTGCACCAGGCAGTCAGCAGGATGCCTCCACAGCGCTCATGGTTTCAAGTTGAGTCAGAGGTTTCATGTTTGTGTGTGTGTGTGTGTGTGGGTGGAAAGAGGTTTCCTGGGCTGTTCCACCATCAGAGGCCTGAGTGGGAGACCAACCACTCCTTAAAATGGAAACGTTTTTGCTACACGGTGCGTTTTATCGTTTAATCTTGCACCTCGAGCCACCAGATGCAACTGTTCAAGATGCGCTAAATAAATGGATGGATATATAGGGGATTTCTTAAAATGTAATCCTTCGGTATAACAGCCATAGCTGAGTCACAACATTTTAATATATCAACATTTGAAAGTTAAAAGTGTAGCACAGCTTCTCTGCGTGTTGACAGAGAGGGAATTGTTAGGATGAATATGACTCTATTTCCAAGAAATCTCCTTCCTGTCTGTGTCTACACAGATGTCACACATTCTGGATTGAGACATATTGTCACCATGGGAACAAGCAATGTCCTCACAAAGGCTCTGTCTCATCTTGATGGACACTAATGGTGGTTTACCACCATGGAAGCACTGGTCCAAAGTGATCAGGAAGTCATGAATATCCTCCCTCCAGTTTCCACCAGCTGATGACAGCCTTTGGGCAAAAAGGGTACATTTGTTCTCTTTATATCTCAGTTGGTTTTGATGAAAGACATGCTGACCTGTTCATATTGGCTCTGCATCAGTTTTTCTCACACGCAGACACAAATACACTCAACCACAGACACGTCGCTGAATTAGCCTAGTTCACAAAAAGGGGCAGACCTGCATATCAAAGTCTAATTGGATTAGCTGTCTGATTGAGTGGGTTATGCTATAAGCTCCCAGATGTCTCTCTAGAGGACGTGCTACACCACTTCCGCAACTAACTGGCTTAATCTTGTTAGTAGCAATGCCATTAGCATAACAGAAACACTTAAAAGAAACTATTTGAGCTTCACTTTGTAACTCTTTCTTTATAGGAAGTTAAGAGCAGACACAAATATTATATTATTATCTTATATACTGAACAATTTTAACATTTTAATTTCAGTGAAACTACAGAAAAGATCAACCCAGGTACATTTGGACATACATTTGGAGTGACATGGTGTTGTTTCTCAAACCCTTCACAGCAGTTTTAAATTGAAATCTCTAGTGAGTGGTGCTAAAAGCAGGTTGAGCTCTATCCAAAACAGACGAACATGAATTTGGAAATGTTTATTATGTTGGTTGTTGTATGTATTGCAACAGTTTGGAAATTAAATGTTCAGTGAGTAGCACTAAAAGCACATTAAAGTGAATTTGGCAACATTTTATTACAATGTTTTTTGTACATATCCTGGAAACAGAATGTCCTGTGAGTGGAGATAATGCTTTTTGAAAATAATGATAATGCGTTTGAAAATAATGTACCACTAAACTTTACTCTAAAAATAGCTGATGATGTTGAATTATATTTGATGATGCATCAATGCCATTTTTGCCAGTTTCTATGATTCATTATGCTGTTTGAGTAGTGTTTCACAGTAGTTAGCTCTCCGTATCACAAGTGTACTAGGTGAGCTTTTGAGCAAATTTACTACATCAAAAAAGAAAACATTATTTGTTTTAGTTGAAGTCATAACATATTTTTCAAGGAAACATGCAAATGTATGTCTTTATTAATTTAAAAAAAATGTGTGAAAGAGTTTTAAAAAAATGAAATTTTGCCTAAGCTGAAAAAGGTTAGCATATGCCGAAATGTAAACCCACACCTAAAGTAAGTACTAACAATAGATACAGAGTGGTTTTGGGAGAGTATGGGTGGGTGATTCTCATTTTACTTCTCACCAAAACCGAAATACTCTTCCATCAGCATACCAATTATAGATCACAGAGCAGCAAACACTTAGAAGAGTATTGAGCAACTTGGGCAAGAAGAGGATCAGAAATCAGATCATTTCTGATTGTTAGCCTACTGCTAAAAGGCCATGTCTGGAAGATTGTGTCACTCTGTTGCAAGTTTTTTTTTTTTTTAATGAAACCGTCACGTGTGTTTTAAAAAGAGACAGAAAGACAGCAGTCAGCAGGTTATTTCCTTTTTTAAGCCTCGCTCTGGATCATCCGCAGTGTTTTTGAAAGATTGTGAAAGTCTGAATTCCTCAGCCGTGAGCGGTCTCTCAGATAAACAAGTTACTCAGAGCGCTTAATAGCACATCAAATGGCTTTGCGCTCCTGTTTTGGGTTTTTCAGATGTCTTAAAGTGGCGTTAAGTGGCTTTGTGGGGAAAAAAACGAAACTGCATTTATAATATCAACTCCAAACGTTGAGTCATTTGATTCTTTCAAACTCTTTAACGGTTTTTGCTATGTGTATTCAGGGATGCTCTTTATTCTGCTCAAGTTTCCATTGCGATCCTCTGTAAACAGACCTCCACCCTATCTTTCTAGATCACAAGTGTAAAGTGGCAAGTCTTTTCATTTCCAGCAGTTAAGCGTTCTCTGTGTAGTTGGGTCCAACAGCCCTATCTGATTTCAAAGCTTAAATGTGTATTGTGTGTGTATTGACTTTATTGACCTCTTAATGGGTCATTAATGGACCCACAAAAGGATGAAAAAGAGTCTTTTCTTTGCTTTGTCAATCAACAGTCTTTACATATTTTACATTTTGGTTTTGTTTGAAACAATTCTTGAATAGGTCGGACTGGAGCATTTACGTGGAGTGTAATTAGCATAATAAGCATATTTGTTTTTCAGACATGTAAGACATTTTTACTGTGACAGATACTATTACACAAATAAATATAAAGAATTTTAAAAACAGAAAATACTGCGTATGTATGTGACCCTGCACCACAAAACCAGTCTTAAGTCGTACGGGTGTATTTGTAGCAATAGCCAATATACATCTTTTATGCCAAAAAT
>SCHK01410231.1:0-15304 GCA_004124795.1 Poropuntius huangchuchieni | reverse complement strand
AATATTATTTTTGGGGGGTGCTCTATGACTCCTTTAATGGGTTTGGAGTGACATTTTTGAATACAATATTTCCAAAACACACTCATGGTCCCACATTATAATGCTTTTATTTGTTTATGTCAGACTCTCATACTTGCAGATCCAGAATCTAAACTTATACTGTAGATATAACCTTAGTAATAGTCTAGGGGGGTCATGTTTTTTGTTAAGCTACACGTCAAATCTCATAGGCTAATGTAATAGAAGTTTACCTTAGCAAGACGAGCTCTCTTGATCAGATCGTTGAGCTTGCGAAGGGCGGCATTACGTGGCAGCGACTGGATATCCTTGAACAGGTCTTGCTCTTCCGCCTCAAACAGTTTGCGATTGTCTGGAATCAGCAACGGATGTGACCAAAAAGAGCCGATGTAGACACGAATCACCTCAGGTGTGTTGACGATCTTCCCCAGCGACCACATGAGGGCGCCGTAGACGCGCATTAACTGTTGCGTCTCGATCTGGTCGGCCTTGTTGAGCACCACGCGAATCTTGTCCTCATGGTTCTTGAGGGCCTTGATGACCTCTGAGAACTCGTCTGAGATGTCCAGCTTATGGGCGTCGAACAGCAGGATGATGCGGTCCACGCGTTCGGCGAACCACTCCAACACCGCAGCGAAGTCATAGCCTGAAGGAGAGATTGGAAAAGAGATTGATATCCTGTCCAATATTTACGGTTCACAAAGCTTTCGCACCGGATGGATGCTCGCACGAGAGCGAAGAGGCAGTCAGCCAATCAGAAAGGGCAAAATGTCCTTGTTAGACCTGGCACTCAACAGTACTGAAGCTGCTGACTCTCTTCCAAGTATCGTTAAAATGCTCAGGCCTGTTGCGGTTTTTATGATCTAATGTCTGCCAGTTAATGGCTTCTGCAGCTCAACTTCACTCCCTCTCCAGGGATGAAGAGAGTCAAACAGCAAGTCCACCATTCAAGAGGACAGCAAGATGATGATTCATTTTAAACCAAGGCTGCATTACGTAGAATATTATGGAAATATTTGAACTAAATAATGCATTCAGATGCATATGGTGAATTTTGGTTAAAGTTTGGAAATTTGTATGCGTGCAATGTCTGTATGATTCAGAATGGCTGTTTTTGAGGAGCTGCAGACTCTTGTGAAGGCGTAAAACTAGCTTTATCTGGGTGACTGCACATTCAACTTCCTAGCAGCTGCGATTTGGAAAGGGGTAGAAAGCCAGAATCCTCCGAATGAAACCTAATGCTGTGGGCTAATTAGTTTTGTAATGTATGATATGAGATCTCCACATCCATTTGCATTGCTGCTATGCAACCAAGGAAGGAAAAAGGTTATGACAATGCAATACTGCTAAAATGAATCAAAAGCCACGCCACTGTGTCCGAACCAGCCTCAACGGGAGATTGTTATTTTGCAGAATTTTTGCTTTTAGTGCGGACAGACAAATCACTATCTCGTAGCAACCGGTTAGGACACCGTGTGCTCGTGACAAGAAAATAATAACCTTGGTAAGTTCACACTGACAGAAGAAAAACATAAAAAAGATAAACTTTCAGCACTTAAAAAATCTTTTTAAAAAAAATCTTTCGGTCCACCTAGGCTACATGCCTACATTTGCTCTGCTCAGTGTTGTTAGCATGTCCTAAAACTAAAAGTTTGGACACACCTGTTGGAAAAAATGATTGTGTAAAGTAATAAGTAATGTGTAATATGTTGTAATTTTCCACCCTGGAACATTAAGTTGACAGACATCTGAAATGAGGAAAAGTGATGATGATTCTAACCAGGCTCTGCTGTTCAGTCTAGTTGTATTTTTTTTCTGATCTTCTGTAACAACTTTCTGCTTACCATCAGTTACGCCATCAGTGTGTAAGCATTTTTGCGATGACCTTGACTGAAAAAGAGTACATTTCCAAAGCTGGCAGTTCTTTTGGGAGGAATTAGTGTGTTAATATTTCAAATCAGTGACATGGAAAATGGCAGATATAGCCATTTCTTCCACAGGAAGATGCCATGCCTACAGGAATGGGGTGGACCATCCCTTCCGATTTGGCAGTTTCACATGGGGAGGCTTTATTGTCACCTGCAACAGTGTGGTTGGTTTGTCTTTTCAACAACTTATAGATCTCTATCCAGAATTGTCGTAACTTCAGACTGTGACTAGTCAGCTCAATATAGGTCTAAGAAAGACAACATCTACAGTAACCGACACATGAGACAGTGTCATTGAGAGCAGGACAATAACAGCGGTGAAACTGGGCTTGGTATTACAGCTGGTGATTATATTGTTGCAGAGGGACAGATTTGAGGGTTAATACCAGGAGGCCCTGTGATTTCACAGCACGTCTGGAGTCGAGCGGTGCTGGAACTTCATTGGCGTAATAAGCTGCAGGTGTTAACAGTAGTTCGGCAGTATCTACAATACCTCCGTATGGACAATTACGCAGGCAGCTATAACCAAAGCCTTCTTCTGTTGCAGCTGTTCATGGAGAGAGAAAGATACAAAAATGTCAAATTACAGTACCACAGGGAAAAAAAAAAGATAGACTTTTAATTAGAAATGTTTCAGATTCTTCCTTGAATGACAGAAGTGAAAGTTTAGGTAGTTCATGGCACTAGAAAGAAAAACAGTCTGGTATGAACTGAGGAAAAAACTAAATGAAAGATGTGAATACAAGAACATGAAAAAAGGAAATGGTTTTGGTTATCGTTGTGCTGCATTTGCAACATCCTGAACTGATGAAGATGCTAAAAAGGATGTTATTGAAAGAATGTGCAAAATCAAAACCATAATCATGACAACTGACAACTCAACTTTTTGAATTTTTCATTAAAAGATACAATTAATTTGTCCAGGAATCAGACTACACTGGTCGTGCAGTTTTTGATTCACAAAAAAGGGACTTATAAGTATTAGACAACTAGTTGTGCTGGATTATTCACTGAAAATAACCATCTCATTAGAGTCACTCGTTTATGAATCAGACTACATTTGGTATGTTGTGTTTTTACACACAGTAAATACTAATTTCAGATCTTAAAATTCCTGTTTACACCAATTGTGACTAAATGACACCAAGTTGAAAGCCAAATAATGAAAAAGTCAACAGGTGTTGAAAATGCTTGTCAAAAGCACTATCAGTTAAGTTAATTCCTATGTAATATAGCTACAAGGCGTTTCAACATATTGTTGCAATTTGAGCCTAACCTTTTTCCAATTAAACACAAACAGTAGCAGGTGTGTGGTTTTGAGCTCTACATGGTTCAGAGCCGAGGCACTATTTAACAGCATGCTACTACAACAAAACAGTAATGCCATTAAATGAACCTTAAACACAAACAGAGCGATTTAAGTGACCACTGCTTATCAACAAACCTACACCGGAGCCACGATCATCTGTTACACAGTCAGCTGAACATATAATACAACAGAACCACTCCAGTGATTGGATTTGGCAGACAGTATTTCCTGGAGGAAATGAGGTCTATTTCACACAGCACCTGCCTGTGGTGGAGGTAGAGGAGAGCTGGGAATGATAAAGCCGCTCTTGGGAGCAGCACTGGCAAGTGGTCAATGGAGCTTTACAGCTGCACGCTCAGAAACACGCTGCACTGCCAAACCCTTGATAACGGAGCAGAACAGAGAGAATGGTATAATGGGTCCTGCAGTGTTACAACGATGGAAAATTAAATGATGAAGCTAATGACCATTCTCTACTAATGACTCTCTATGCAGAGGTGTAACTAGGATCATATGGGCCCATATTTTACATATACATATATATTTATACAAAGAGAGAGAGAGAGAGAGAAAGATGCAGTGTTGATTTCTGTCAGACAAAGCAGTAGCAAATGCCTTCTGTGAGATGCTCTTCTTGTAATGGATGCATGAAAAATTGCTGATGGGTGTCAGAACTGTATAGATGTTATTTAATGGAGCGATCTGGGTGGGGAACTGTCTCTTAGTGTTGGTGATGATCTATACACTACAGCTTCAGATCCATCAGGTTATGCAGTGATACTGTAGGTGTCCAAGTCAAATTATGATTCTATATAAAATTCACTATTCAGTCTGATACTGCAGCTTAATTTAGTCCAGAACCATCCACTCCGTCTGTCTGACAGGAAGAATCTATTTGACATGTGAAGTCCTTACACAACTGTTCAAAGGATTGGGTTCGGTAAGATTTACAGAATTTTCATGTTTTCCCTAAAGATATTATGTATGTGTATGTAAATGTTTTTGTACATGTATAATGCTTGACTCCAGGAAAAAAAAGTAAATACTAAATGAACAAAGTAAAAAAGGTAAATTAAAAATGAAAATGCTCGTTTTGCACTTTTGCTGTTAATACATTATTCTATTACAAATTATTTTGCTAGCCATTTAACAATATTTATATTTAGCAGGTCAAACTGAAAATGTTCAGTATTAAATTCCTAATTATTGTTAAATCTTATTAATATACATATATATATATATATATATATGAATATATTTTAAACATTTAAAAAAAAAAAAAAAATCAAAAATTGTATTTTGAGGTTTTAAATTTAATTTTCAATCCCAGAATTTAAATCTGGCCTCTGACTCTTGTATGTCTTCTGTACTGCACTTTATAAAAACTAAAAGATGATATGAATAAACTGACCAACTACAGAATTTTGTAAAAGCTAGCAAATAGACAGACAGGACAGTTTCAGCCAGTTCTTGGTGTTTTTGTGTGCAATATGTATTAAAAAGTGATCATGAATGTGTGGGTGTGCCGTCTGAGACGAAGGCTGGGTAGAAAGACAACAGCATCTAATTACAGACACACACAGTAAGTATAAACAAACACATGCACCTGGCTGAAAACACCTGGCCAAATGCTCCTTAGAAACAGAACTCACAGAGCAATGCAGGAACAAGAGAAATCTTATCTTAATGATTTGATTCAGTTCATATGCAGCAGTCTACAGAAAAAAAATAAGATTAACTGCCTGTTGCTAAGAATATGAACGAGAAGGTTCCTCCCAATAATCTCATGTGACTGCTGGAGAAATTCCACAGAGCTGCTTGACATAATCAAAGAACAGAGGACGCATGACAGACATTTACTCATAACGTCCTGCTAAATACAACCATCACACCAACATGTAAATGAGTCTTTTGGAGAGAAAAATGGGAGGAGAAACAAAGCAGACAGCAAGGATGAGAATTTAACCAACCTGGTTCTGACTTTGATTCTTGAAGATCAGCAGAAACTGCAAATGCAAATGAAAACTAGAAAGGCATTTGGCCGTATAACTTTCACATTCAATTCACAACTCAGCTAAAACAATTTCTTTTGTAAATTCAGCCACTCTCGTCAGCTGGTACAGAACCAAATCTGATGAAAATCATTCTGTTTCAGCATTTTTAAAAATAAAATGAACCAGTTCTCGATTCCAAACCCTAAAAGAGAGACAGACGGTGAGAGAAAGTAAAAAAAAAAAAAACTGTTGCAGCAGCACATGCTTAGATCCGGTGTTCAAACAAGAAGAAAGATCGCTAAACGCTACAAGATTAATGCTATGAGTAGCAGAATGCAGTTTGGTGTGAAGATACAATAGTTGTCACAAAACTGCTTGCTCTTCTCACATGCACTCATGTGTGAGAACACCCCAAATGACTTAATCCACAATTCAATAGCAACTTTAAAAGCTCACAAACATCATGTTCACTGCGATCAATAGCTCTTTAGCTAGAGCTAAGCAGCCATATACTAGAACACACATCAATGTCACTGGATGCTTTAGTATTCTAGCATGATGCATGCTGTTTCACAATATTTTGTGCTCTAGTATGCATCTATTTGACACACTTCCACTTCGTTTTCTACAGAGGCTCCTGTATCACATGACGACTAATTTCACTGCCAAATTAAGGCACTTACCTTTAAATCTACATTTACTGCTTTCAGAGCTACTAAATATTCGCCCTCTGAAATCACATCTGAAATGACCTTGGAGAGCCCGGCTCTTGGCTCTGGCCTCAGAAACATGAGTGTGTGTTTATAATCCTCGGGCCGTATCAGTTCAGACTGTGAGGCTGAGTGCAGCGGGAGGAGAGTGACCGGGTAAAATGAAAAGTGCTGATGCCAGGAAGGCCAGCGGTAATACTATGGGCCGCTCAGCTGCAATGGACTTTTCTGAATGAGCGATGAAGTAACCATGTGCTAAACAAGCTTACTGTTACGAGGGCATTGCTACAGTAATTCAACTACAAATGACATTGTATAGTACTTTTTATATCATTAAAATTATGTCACATTTATGTACAAAAGTCTAGAATGCTCGATCATGCATGAAATGTAATGGCGGGTTGAAAAATTATACATACGCTAAGCTTAAGACTCAAAACATGTTAGCAAAAAATGTACTTGAACCAAATAAGTTTCAAAATATTTGCCAAACCTGATATCTAAAACAATAAGTGGCAACTAGAGAACGAAAAGAAGCACACATCCACCATAATTTGATACAGTACAGTTGAAAAATGTATTACTATAGAAAAAATGTAGCGCAAACTCAAACTCTTATGTACCATTTTCACATTATAAGGCTTGCATGAGATCTTCTATCTGTCCAAAACAACATCCTTCATCTTGATAAAGCCCCGTCTCTCATCATATTCAACACAGATTTTCAACACATCACAATTAAAAACAGATTGAAACTGCAGTTACACAATGCACCAACACAGTGTTGCTTTTCATGAGAAAATCACGAAGACATCATGAAAAAATTATAAGCGCTTTTTTCCCCCAATATAGCGATCAAGTGAACTCATTGGTGGTTAGAGTTTCCTAAAGAAAATCTTTTTCAGTTGATGCCACAGGGAACAAGAACTAGGATTCAAATTTGAAATCTGAGATCACATGATCTTGTTATGCTGTTGTACTTTGAAAACATTCTAGGACTGGTATAACCAAACACAACAATACAATACTAAACCATTAAACCGTGTTATACTAAAGTGTGAAACTGAGAACTTTAAACCTTTAATAGTTGATTACTTCCTGGAAAATATTACAAATTAAATACAAAACCAAAACAGGAAAAAACATCTCTTAATTAAGGTTTCTACAAAAATATTAAACATTGAGAATGGCAGTAAATGTTTATTAACCAGCAAATCACTATATTAGAATGATTTCTGAAGGATCATGTGACACTGAAGACTGGAGTAACGGCTACTGAAAATTCAGCTTTGCCATTACAGAAATAAATGACATTTTAAAATGTATTCAAATACAAGTTATTTTAAATTGTAATAAAATATCACTATATTACTGTTTTAAATGTATTTTTGACCAAAGCAGCCTTGACCAGAATAAGAGACTTCTTTTATAAACATTACAACATCTTAACAACCCTACATTTTTGAAAGGTAGTTTTTATATATCAATAGCTCCTGATTCAGATGATATTTTTCTTCTATGCACATAAATGTTGATGCATTTTGGCAGTCAGTTACCTCTGCTGATCCTTTGCTTCTCTCCACTCAGGATTCCTGGAGTGTCAATCACACTGATGCTCTCCAGAACAGGGTTGGGCAGCTGGGCACACACAAACCTGAGGGCCAGCACAAACACATTAGAGTCACACTCAAGGACACTGCAGACGTCTTACACTAACCACCAGATTCCACAGATTTAGGCTTCACTCTTGATTTGAAATTGTTCTCTTTGCTCTTTGTTCGAAGTGAAAATATACATGTACCATACATATATATATATATATATACACTGAGTAAAACAAGCTCTGTTTTCACACTGCAAAAAAGTCCAAAACATCCAAAACTGTGAAGTTGTAGTAACTTGGCATAAAGGCATGGAGAAGAATGCCATAAATCATTACTTTGTTTCCATCTACGGCTGTAGTTTGACCAAGTTGGACATACTAAAACATAAAAACCAAGACAGACTTCACATTTTTACAGCCGGAGAAAAAAAGTCTGCTCTGAAATGCTTTAATAGCAAGCCAAAAACTAGTATGCATGGCTTTTGTGGCTGAGTGTGTGAACTAGGCCCAGAAAATGTGTGTCATGTTTTGGAGTGAATCGCTAAGGACCTCAGGCTAGGGAAACATTATCCTAACATTTTCCAAACATTATTTATTCTCATTTTGACAGTCTCTACTATAACAGTGTTTGCTGGACACAAACAACTTTAGTCTAACACATTCTAGCATGTACATTTACTGAGCATCTGGCACCACACCACACGCTAGTACAATATAAGTAACGATTTAAGCCAAATATTAAAGTTAAGCAGAAGTGTTTTAATCACTATTGTAAACTACCCACAACCAAACATTAATCTACTTACAAAATAACCATATTTGTAGCCATTTTGCTTGCACTGTCAAAGAATTTGATGTGTAATTCTATGTACTAGTTTACACCATCTGCACTGAGCTGCTGCTATTTGTGAATATATAAATGATATACATCTCTAAAAATAAATCAGAAAACCAGGGCAGTTGTCTCAGGCATTTCAAATTACATAAACCCACAGCCAAGCAGGGTGCATGACAAGTAATATCTCATGGGCATGTTTACTATCACCACGCACCAAAATGTGGAGAAAAAAAAGCGCATTTCTTAGCATAACTCAGATGTTAAAGGAATAGTTCACCCCAAAATTAAAATTTTCTATTTATTCACTATTTGGTCCCTATTTATATTAATATGGACAATTAATTTTTGGTAAACACAAAGATATTCTGAATAAAGTTAGGTTTGGAACAGTAAATGATGACAGTACTTCTATTTCTGAGTGAACTTTTCCTTTAAAGTGTGTGTTGCTGCTCTTTCCAACAGGATTACATGAAAAATATTCAAAAATATGCAGGCTTTGTGATTGCAAAAGGCGAAGACACAATTTTCTCAAGAGTTTCTGCTGATTTGCACAACAAGCAGTGCAGCCTGCCAAACCATCAGACTACGAAGTACAGCAAAGACCACCTGCAAAAATAATCACATGCACACGACTGCATCACTTGGAGGTTTTATAAAGGACTGTCACTCTATCTTACACACTTTAACTTTCAGACTGTCAATGACAGCCCGCTTAATAATATGCTGGTGAGCTTGATGTATCATATCCTCTTATCTGTCTGTTGCTCAATCACGTGACGCGAGGTCAGTGGATCAGACAGCATGAGGAAACTCAATCAAGAGAAGGAATGTTGCCTAGCACCAGCCCCTCTCTGTGACATCATCATAAGACAGGAAGACCATGTTACATATACAAAGCTCTGCCAAGACTAAAGCAATAAATGTTTTGCTCCAAAGTTGAGCTGAATTATTTGAATTTCAATAAACATGAGAACTAAAATAAAACACAGTTTTATTATTGTTTTAATCCCACCTGTTAAGGAAGGCATTGCCAAAGGCGTTGAGTTTCCGAAAGGGTTTTTTGGGATCCACTACCAGTGCGTTTCCTGGTATTAGTCCCTCCATGTTGCCATGCATCACTGCTATGAAGGAGTCAGTTGTGGGTTCTGGACCAATCCGCATACCAGGGAAGTCCTGCTCCAGAAGATATCTATTAAAAGCAACAAAATAAGATGCATTTAGATGCCTGCTAACACTTCTGATAGCCATTATCATGTGTAAAATACGATAATTATGTTGTTGATTTGAGAAGGTTTGGTTATTTAAAATTGTTTCAGTTGAAAAATACTGTGAATTCAATATATACAGTATACAGCATTTTTACATATAGAGTTCAAGAACACATGTAATAAAAGCTCCTAATTTGCACTTTTTCTAGTTTAATTAACTTTTTTTTTTTTAATTAAAAAAAAAAAAAAATTTTTAAAAATGCAGAATCTTAAATGTCTTAACCAAATTTATGTAATAATTTTTAGATTTGTCAAAATTCTAAAACATTTTTTTTACTTTATTCCCATGTTTACATGAAAAAAATTCCAATGTGTTCTTACATTTTTGGACCATGTATATGTTCTTTGGTGTCCATCCCTGTAATGGATGCCTCATATATTGTATTGTAAACTTTATTACTACTTTTTAAAATAAATTAATACTTTTATTTTATTATAACTGATTAAAAGTGACAGTAAAGACATTTATGAAGCAACAAAAAATTACATTTCAACAGTCTGTCAATAATCCTGAAATAAACAAATTATCGAAGTTACCACAAAAATATTAAGCATTTTTTTCAACATAATACAAATAAATGTTTCTTGAGTACAAATCAATATGAATTCAAGACTATGTTCACATGATTCAGATGATTTCTGCTGCTGTTGAAAGGAACACCGTTTAAGATCACACTCTAACGGAGAATGTGAGTTTACTAAGATAATGTTTACTCTTCTCAGCACCGAGCCATTCAAACAGACCCTGCTGTGGACATGTGACGGCACTGAGACTGTTTGGAATACACTGCAGGTCAAAATGACAGTCTGAGTAACTACAGGACACTTGGCTTCAACTGAGAACTTATTAGCTGCGGTTTATACCAGCAACAGTGTAACACAAAGTGTAAACAGGACACTGGTGTCATTTATGATGTTTTGCCATGACCAATATATCTAACACAGAAGAAGTTATCTATTGCTTTTCTGTAACCCATTCTTACAATCATTCCAATGAAATCATAAAACAACATTAAAACCAATTCGTCTTCAGCTCACAATATTCACTACCATTCCTTTTGAACAAGAATGCTAAAATAAATGCATCACGGTTTCCAAAAAAAATGTTGAGCAACTGTTTTTAGCATAGATAATAATGAGCACCAAATCAGTATATTAGAATGACTTCTGAAGGCTCATGTGACACTGAAGACTGGAGTAATGGCTGCTTACAAAACAGTTACAAAACCCCAGGACCGACAGTGGTGGATGTAGGAATGAAATATTATGTGACAAGGTCAGCTAGAATGATTGCTCCCACATCTCACTCTATTATGAGTGCAATTCATTTTACATTGACAAAATTACTGGACATGAGTGTCTTCAGCTCTTTTTAAAACAAAGTGCAAAATGGCCATGATCCAAGCTGTTGTATTATGTAATCATGTAGAAAAGATTCAATGTTAAGCATGAAACTTCCCCTGACATTATAATGAAGTGTTTCATGGGCTTTCTCACATTCATGAAGCATACACAGAAAGTTGAGCTTATTTACTTTCGTAGTTATGTGTTCAGTCAGCAGAACAGCCGCTGTGTCCACTGAGGCTCTCACGACCCTGATGAATAATGCACAGGAGGAAAGAGAGCCAGAGCGAAAATGAGGAGGCACATTTGTTATTGCCAGTGCAGGACAATGCCTCACGCTCACATTTAACACTCACCTCGAGCAAAAACTCAGCTCAGTCACTCAAAAAATCCAACAATAATGATTATGAATTAACTACAGCCATATGACATGACATTTAATGATGGTAAAGAACTTTTCATTCAGAACAATCTTTTTTTTGTTGTTGTCGTTGTTGAAATGACCACAAGGGTCCTTCTAAAAAAGGATATCTGGTATGTCTCCATCCACATTTCTCTCTCTTAACTTTTCTACATTCTGAAACCTATTAGTGACAAGTTACTATGGCAGTGCTGGAGTCATTGGAAGTGTCTCTGGTTGCCTAGTGATCTTTAGTAGTTTGTTGCCTTTCATTTTGGACCAAAGTAGACACGTAAGCCTTAAATCACCCAGAAGACAACCATCACACCACAGCAGCGACATTGTGTCATACAGATACATCTTAGAGCTGGAGCCAGGTCTGGTCTGTTTACAAGGAAACCGTCTCTGTCTAAGCTAAAATTATAGTACTATGTTAAGAACTTTATTTAGCATGTAACATCAAGATCTGTATTCAGTGAGCACACTAATTAAGTCCTCATGTAAACAGATTAATAATATCTGTAGCACAGAAGACATTAAATATGGTGGCTTAAACTTTAAATTTCTGTTTGCTTCTCAAGCAGATGAATTAATCTTGCATTGATAAAACTTTTGTGAACTGACAAGTAGCCATTAACAATCATATAGGATTGTGAGGAATCTCATATGAACTTGCAAAGTTGGTTTTGGATGTTACAAATGTGATTCCTACAGTTATTCAAATATATACAAAATACTGAAGAGGTTGTGTTTGAGATTTTAATAAATCATAAATGGGGCAATATTGTCAGGTTTTACTGAAACGCTGTGTTCTTGAGGGCTTCTCACAGTTTTGAGAAAAATATATGTATCCTGTTAAGTAATTATAATATATTATCATGAATGGCATTATAACATTACATAAAATACTACATAAAACATCATTATTTTATAATCAGAAGTGACAAATATTTTAAAGTATATTCACTACATACTACTTATATAATACATTACACAATGCTTGTGCATATAAGACTTATTCATAAAAAATATTATAAAGTGCTAGATTATAAAGTTTCCTGACTGGTGTCTTTATCAGGACAACCAGCAACTGTTTCACAGCAGCCGAAACTAACATCTTACCTTATAAAGCTGGTTTTGCCAGTGGAATACTGTCCCACCAGGAGAACCATGGGCTTATTGTCAAAATCTGCATCCTCCAAAGCGGGTGAGTGAAACTCGTGGAATTTGTAGTGTTCCTCCAGTGGAAGCAGTTTGGTTTTGTAAAGCTTCTTGAGTCCTTCACTGACAGTCTGGAAGACCTCTGGATCTTTCTTTCTCCTGTCATCGGTACCCAACCAGCTGAACATGATGCAACTCGAGTATAGGCAACCTTAGACGATATATGTGTTGTTCTTGGATAATTATTTCACAATATGAACAAATGCGCCGAAGACCTACTGAAGTGTATTCAAATGAATGGATTTGTACTGACGTCGATGTATTTTAAGAGTCCATTGAAACTGTTCCCTTATCTCTAGGCCACTCACGACACAAAAAGCGCAAAAGACTAGACCATAATTACAAAATATGATGCATTACATAATATTCTGCTTATATGTTACGGTCGAAAACATGGCCAAACAGGCAGCCTTTCATTAAGGCTTTGTTGGAATAAAAGCGCGCGTCGCTAGAGGCTACAATGTATCCCTCAACAAATGCAAGAGGTACAATTGAGAAAAGAAAACGAGCGCCAAATCTTCCAATAGAGCAGATTCACTCACGGTGACAGGCGTCCACAGGCTTCCCACTGCTGCAGATTTAAATGCCAGTGCGCTAGAGAAACCCGACACTGGAGGAAATGCCCCCACTGGTAAAGCCCCACCCAGAACACAAGAGCTCCAGTCAGGGATGCAGCGCCATTGTGGCGGATGGTGATGGTTGGTACTGCTGCTGCTGCTGCTTTCCTCCAGAGATTTCCATATACATCAGCAAAGTGAGATTGGTGAATAAAAACATACTTTTAGAATGTTATTTTAAATAATATGATATAATTGCATAATTGAATAAAAATAAACCCAAACCAATTGCAGGTGGAAATATTCACCTAGTGGCAAGTCTTTGTAGAACAATAAACTTGCTTATGAAGAATGTGAAAAAGAGAAAAAAGGTTATATTATACGCTAGTGCTGTCAAACGATTTGCAATTAATCGCATCTGAAATAAACGTTTTTGTTTACATAATGTGTGTATACTGTGTATATTTATTATTTATATATAAATAAAAACACATGCATGTATATATTTAAGAAAAATATGTTGTTTGTATATTCATATATACATATATAAAATATAAGAATATGAATATATAAATGTACAAGCGTAAATATTTTCTAAATATATACTGTATGTGTGTGTATTAATATATACATAATAAATATACAGAGTACACATACATATATAATGTAAACAAAAACTTTAATTTTGGATGCGATTAATTGCAATTAATCATTTAACAGCACTATTATACACTTATAATATAGTATATATTAAATTATATCTAGTCTATATAGTAGATACTTATATAATGGTGTGTTCAGTTTAATGTTGATTGTAATAACTTATTTCATAAAGAAAAACTGAGATGGGCCAAAAGACTGTGAAGTCAAGCATGACAGAATAAATTAAATATGCTTAAAGATAAGTCAGCAGGCAATATTCAGCATAGTGAGGGTACCATGTAGCCTACTGTACTTTAAAGCAGTGGAAGAGGATTCATATTTGTATATTTAAATGATATTTCCACAATGATGAAACCTTGATTTTAGTCGCTATGAAAATATAAATGTATTAAATCAACAGAAAATAAAAAGCAAGACGTTCTATGAAATCATGTGATCACGATCAGAATACGAGTGTAACAGAACACACCACTAGATGGTGCAATAAGACAACGAAACTCTAAGCTAGGAAGCCCCATGAACGATTATTGCTGTTAATAAACTGTATTTCAATTTTTCTTTCTTTTGAGTGTTAAATGTTTATACAAAAATAAACACTGTATAATAACATTTGTGGGCACTCATTGTCCTTTCAGAATAAAGTTTTGCATTTCGTAAAGCTGTGAACTGTGAAATGTAAACGAAAGCAAAGATATATTATTACCTGTCAAATCTCACAGACTGTTAACACAAACACAAAGTACGAGTGGACAGAGTGGAAACTGTGAATATACGCTTTTACCACTAGATGTCTCTCTCACTCACACAATAGATTTTATTCTTTCATTTCAAAGTTTAATTTAAGTCGAGGACAAACATAGGATTACTGGAGAAACAAATGAAAACAAACTGCTGCTGTAATTAAATTCTATTATTATTCCATCCTCGTGAGTTAAAAGACAGATAATAGATGTAATATTCTGTGAAGCAGTTTCATCATGTAATGGAGAGCAGAAACTAATTCCTCTTCTTTGTGTTTTTGATGAAAGGAACATGGAAGCAAACAACCATGACACATTTTCCAAGACGAGGGGCTGAATTTTATATAATTGAAAGAGGAAGATAATTGAAACTGGGCTATTTAATATTCAGGATCTGTATTGTATCCCAATGTTGTCCTTGTTAGTAGCTGATGAAGCACAACAGATATGAAGACGCACTTCTGCTAAGCTCTGTTTCATGTGCATGAAGGCCTGAGGCTGTTCGTATTGCTCTCTGAATCCCATTACGAAAGCCAACTGTTGTACAGTAGTACTGTGACACAACAGCAGTTTGTCTAATGGACGATTAAAGTGAAATAAGCAACTTGTTACACATGATAAGATGACTTTTGCCCTTGCTCTTAATTTACAGGAAAGTGCACTGTATCAAAGCCAGGGGCGGATCTACCGGGGTGGCACGGGGTGGCAACT